>SOZL01001432.1:85041-102804 GCA_009733165.1 Naja naja
TCGAGGTAACACAGGAAAAGAAGAGTCACCAGGATTTCTGTGCCCGCCTCCAAAGCTTAACCAAATACTTGAGTGGAACCAGAAACCCCTGCCTTTGAAGCACTGTTGAAATTACAATTTGTCACGAAAGCGTGGCCAGATATCCATAGGAAAATACGAAAAAAGATGGATGGGTGGACAGAAATTGGAATGTCAGATTTAATGAGAGAAGCCCAAAGTCTTTGTTAATCGGGATACTGCAAAGACAAAACAAAAGTCGCAAATCATGATTGCTGCTGTGCAAACAGCAGTAAAGAATGAAGTGAGAAAAGAGAGAGAAACCAGACCAGTGGAACAGAAACTGGGGTGGAGGGATGAGAGATACCAAAACAGGGGACAGGGGCTGAGACCAACTCCATCTAGGAGATGGAGACAGGAAGGACAGAAACCCCGGGGTAGAACTTGCTTCCAATGCGGAAGGAAGGGCATTTTGCGTGAATGTCCAGAAACTCCTGAGGAGCGAAGCGAACGCTGAAAGTGGTGGGAGTAAGTGGAAAGACACAAGAAGTAGGAATCATTGAAGGAGTGAGATTGGAGTTGAATGACATAGTAACAGAGCCAGAGGTTCTGTTCATACCAGAGTCAGGAGTGAATCTGTTAGAAAGGATTTGATGGAAGTGTTTGGAATAGAACTATGGGACAAGCAGAGGGAGGTACGCATGTGTGTGTTAACAGGAAACCATAACTCCAGAAGTGTGGGCGGAAGAAGAGAAAGTTGGTAGAATAACTATGCAGCCTGTGCAGATTAAAGTGAAGCCAGGAATAACAAAGCTATGGACTCCCCAATATTCCCTTAGCATGAAGGGGAGGGAAGGGCTCAAGCCAGTGATTGATAGATTACTAAAGCAAGGGCTATTAGAGCCTACTATGTCGCCATTCAATTCACCGATTTTAGCAGTACAAAAGAAAGATGGAACTTACCAATTAGTCCATGATCTGAGGCGGATCAATGAGATAGTCATTCCCAGATTCCCAGTAGTCCCAGATCCTTACACGATATTAGGAAAAATCCCCCCAAAAGCCAAGTGGTTCACAGTAATTGATCTCAAAGACGCATTTTGGGCATGCCCGCTGGAAGAAAAGAGCAGGGATTTGTTTGCCTTTGAGTGGGACGATCCCAAGAGCGGGAGAAAACAGCAGCTCAGATGGACAGTTCTCCCTCAGGGGTACACAGAGAGTCCTTTGTTATTCAGGCAGGCGTTGGAGAAGAAGCTGATAACATTCAAGAGAAAGGGAGGCATGACCCTGATCCAGTATGTGGATGATTTATTGCTGACTGGAAAAAAGGAGGGGGAAGTGAGGGAAGCCTCTGCTGATTTGTTAAATTGGTTGGGAGATCAGGGATTGAAAGTCTCAAAAGAGAAACTACAATTTGTGGAGAAAAAAGTAAAATACCTGGGACATTATATCCAAGAGGGAGTTAGGTCTCTAGACCCAACAAGAATACAGGGGATAATGAGTCTGGCTCCTCCAGGAACAAAACTGAAGTGAGAAGGGCATTGGGGCTTCTAGGTACTGCGGATTTGGATAGACCAATATACAGTTAGAATTTTTACACCAGAAACTACAAGGAAGGGAGAACAAGTGGAATGGGGACAAGACGATAGTGAAAGGTGGAAAAAGCTGAAAGAAGCCTTGTCTACCACCCCAGTTTTGGCGTTACCTAATTTAAAGTTGCCATTCCATTTATATGTGGCAGCCTCTGAGGGGGTAGCTATTGGAGTATTGGCTCAGAGAAGGGGTGGAAGATATCAACCTGTAGCGTTTCTTAGTAAAACCTTGGAACCAGTAGTGAAAGGGTGGCCAGTTTGTGTGCAGGCTGTAGCAGCTGCAGCAATGTTAGTAGTTGAAAGCAAGAAACTGACTTTTGGTGGGGCTCTCATAGTGCATTCCCCTCATCAAATTACCTCAGTATTAAGTCAGATTGCCACCACTTGGATGACTGAGGGGCGAATAACAAAATATGAAACCATCCTGAGGACCAGCCCCGATGTAACTGTTGGAACAGATAGGAATTTGAATCCAGCAGAATTTTTAGCAGGACATCGAAAAGAATGGGAACCGGATGATCATGATTGTTTACTGCAAGTAGAAACCATGACAAAGATTAGGGAGGATCTGGAAGAAACTCCATTGGAGGAAGGAGAAAGATGGTTTGTGGATGGGTCTAGTAGAGTAGAGGATGGAAAGCGGAAGTCAGGATTTGCGATAGTGACTGGGGAGGGTGAGGTGATTGAAAAAGGGTCACTCCCAGCCACTTGGTCAGCACAAAAGTGTGAACTGCTGGCACTGGCCAGGGCGCTTGAGTTGGCTGAAGGGTTACAAGTAACCATATGGACTGATTCTAAATATGCTTGGGGAGTGGTGCACCTTTGGGAAGATCTGGAAGGAGAGGGGATACATCAAGGCTGATGGGAAGCAAATAGAGTGAGTACAACTAGTGGAACAAACTTTGGAAGCATTACAGCTCCCCCAAGAGGTAGCAATTGTTCATATCAATGCTCATCAAAAAGGAAACACTCCAGAGGTTGTGGGAAATAGGTGGGCTGACAAATGGGCAAAGAAAGCAGCTGGAGAGGTAGAACTAACTATGGTATCAATTCCAGTGTTAGAAAAAGAAGAAAAGGAAGGCTGGGATCCAGGAGAGGAAGTGGGAAAAGAGCTTGAGAAAAAGGGCTGTACAAAAACCCAGGAGGGCTGGGTGACTCTAGAGGGAGTGCCCATTATATCCCCCTCTGTTATGAGAGGGGTGATGGAAAAACTCCATGAAGGGGGACACTGGGGGACTGAGGCTCTGGTCATGTCTGTGAAGCCTCATTTCTGGAGTCCAAAAATGTGGACGATAGCTCAGAGCATTTGTTGGAAATGTCTAGTATGTTTAAAAGTGAATAAAAGGGCAGCTCGGAAGAGGGTAAGAGGAGGGCGGCCTTTGGCTAGTTGGCCGTTCCAGAGGGCCCAAATTGACTTCACAGAGTTACAAGAAAAGGGGGTGGAAGTATTTGCTGGTGATAAAAGACCAGTTAACTGGATGGGTGGAGGCATATCCTACTAGGAGAGCAACTGCCCCTACAGTGACAAAAATATTGTTAGAACAAATCATTTCATGGGATGATGGAGATTGATGGAGGGGTCTCATTTGATTCAGACAGGGGTCTCACCTTAGGACATCCCATCCCAGAGTTTAAAATCTATTTCTCCGAAATATTTGCAGGCACTCTCCGGTCTTTGCTTTCTCTCCATAAACAGGGATTGTTGGCGAACAACCACCTTTGGCTGACAGTCAACATCCCGAAGTGGGAGACTGGATCCTGATTAAAACTTGGAAAACTGAGAAACTAACCTAGCTGGGAAGGTCCATACCAGGTGCTGCTGAAAACTGCATCTGCGTCCGCACTCGTGAAGGAGGTTGGACCCACTACAGTCGAGTGAAGCAAGCACCAGAACCCGAAAAACCTTGGAGGACCATCCCAGTGGACGGACATCCGCTGAAAGTAACTCTTAGGCGGTAATGTGGATCCTATACATGACTATCCTAGGACTGGTAAGCCTCCGAGAAATCCAAGGGAGGGATGATGACAACTGCCAGCCTTGTATCAAGATAACTAAAGAAGGACTAACCGTAACCCGGACTTTAATTTATCACACAAAAAAAAGGGTTATCTGAGGTTTGTAATGTAAATGGGACGACATACTCCATTTGTGGGGATGGGAGCGCCAAACAATACTATGACCCACAAGGAGTTGCCCATAGGTACACCATAAAAATCAAGGCAGGGAAGAAAGTAATGATCAATCATGATTTTTATAACATAAAAGAAAGCCAATTGGTTTTCCTAGATGCCTGTGAGGCCATGGATGAGGGAGACAATGAATGTGGCTCCCTGGAGTGGAGACGTACATACTCCCAGAATGAAAAATACCTTTGCCCAAGACAAACCGACTGGCGTGACAGTTGCGGAAAAGGATGGTATTGTGGGGACTGGATATATATCCAAACAAGAACAATGGGATACACAGTCCATCCTGATACCATACCCAGAGAACAAAACAGAAAATGGATTTACTTAACTAGAGTAAGAACTAACAACACGTGTTATCAACACACCTGTAACAAGGTTAACATAACTTTCCCTGTACCAGAAAACTGGCTAGGGAAGGGAGTGTCTGGCTATTTTTGGCAAAAGGGTTTTCAAGACGAATATGGGTTTGGGATAGATGGCACTGGACCGGACCCTGGAATAGTCTTGAAAATACAAGTTCTAAAACATGATCTAGACCCATTATCCCACTCACTATTTCATTCCTACTATGAAGAAATATGAAAAGTACAGAAGTTCATCTTACCTCCAGTAGCTCGTAATATGTTTCTGTCCCTTGCAGAGACTATAGCTAAAGAACTAATGGTAACTAATTGCTTTGTATGTGGAGGAACCAACATGGGAGAGCAATGGCCATGGAGAATGTAAAGTCCCGAAGTTATATAATGCAAAATAGATTTGCTTTAGACTACTTATTAGCTAAAGAAGGAGTGTGTGGAAAGTTTAACCTGACTAACTGTTGTATAGAAGTAGACAGAAGCGGGGAAGTGATCAAAGAAATTACTGATAGGATGGTAAAAATAGCGCATGTACCAGTACAAACATGGAAGGGATTCAGTCTGAGTAACATGTTTGGGTTCTGGTTCCCCAAATTACCTGGATTACAGGCAATAGTGGCCCTGATAGGTATTATTGCAGCAGGGTGTGTGTTACTGCCCTGTATATTACCAATATTTGTAAGAACTATTACTAGCACATTATCCCTAATAACAAAAAGACAGGCTGAACAAATGATGGCATTATATCAGCCTATTCCAACAATTGAGGATGAGGTCGATGCAATTCTCAATGAGTTTGAGACAAGGTTGAAAATGAAAAAGGGGGGAGTTTGTGAAAAGTGAAACAATCATGTTTTAGGAAAGTGTCTCAAACTCAAGATAAGAGTGCTGGGTACTGGGTTGCATGTAGGCCCCAAGATAAGACAAGACAAGCTGCACGTAGGCAATGGAATGTAACAAGGGAGGAAGTTTCGCATAACAAAGATAACAAGGAACATCCTGTTTTTTTTAACAATGTGTGTGCTTTCACACTATTAGGTAGTAAATGATGTATTAGATAGAGATTGGTTGAAACCTAGTTTAGATTGTAAGCCAAGCCCTCGTACGAGGGGGCGGCAGTTTAGGGCTATAAAAACTTTGCAAAGACAAAGGAGGGGTTCCTTCAACGCCTGGAGGAACCGCTGTCATGACCTTGAAAATAAAACTTTGTTTCTTTGGATCAACGAACCGAGTTCGAGTCTTGCTTAGAAGTCTAGTTCACAGAATGGTGCTGTAGTAGCCGACTTCAAAGTGAGCCCTTTTTAAAGGTGCAGGGAACCTCCAGTGATCAAGTTCACCATGCAGCTGGCTGGCATTTTCATTGGAGACTTATAAAAATGAGATCCAGACAGCTGTGAAGAAAGAAAGCAAACAGTTTGCCTTTGGGGCAGCTGCAGATAAATGGGGTGCAGCAACAGACTTTTATAGGACAGCTTGTCTGGGGTATGGAAGTGTCTATGACGTGCTGATTCTAGGGTGACACTTGAGGTGTGTGTGTGTAGCTATGTCTATGATGTTTATTCTTGTGAACATGCAGTTCTGGGAGACCTGATTTAATTCATTCTATTTGTGTTTGCAGACTTTAACCTATGTGGATTAGGTCTGGGTAACTTGGGAGTTTGAGGAAGTTTGGGTAAAAGATTCCCCCGCCCTTTACTATTTTTACTTGATTAATTTAGTGTAGCTTGATTGTCAATTATCTAATAGAGACGCTGATTATCAGACCATTGTGGATTCTGTTAGTGTTTTAAGGCAGGGCTGTCAAACTGGCAGCCCATGTTTTAAATTGTTGGTAGAAATATCCTGGGTTCAGTTCCAAGTGGGGAAAAAAGACACTGGAAACATGGAGGCTATTGGGAAAGATGGTTTAATGGTGGATAGCAGGGCCACATGGCTTGAAGCTCCAAAGTGAAAAGGATGATCACATGCTTCAAAGTGAGAAGAGAAGGTCAAGAAGGGCTGATATGCTGAGAGTGCCTGGGTTTTATACCTTTGTTGGAATTTGAATTGGAGCTTGTATTCTGATTGGTTGTCAGACTCCCATGGGGCCATGCAGAGGCAACTCTGTAGGCTGTCCTGAGTTCCAGGCTTGGTTGAGCCTTGCTGGATGATGTTGCACTGAAAGGGCTTTTGAGCAATTGGTATGGTTTTACCTGGAGATCTTTGTTATGTAAAGTATTCTGGCCCAGGCATTAACAAAGGTGGGGGGGGGGGTGACCTTCTGCTTCTGAGGTGTTTCTACTCTTTTTAGGGGAAATATTCTGCCTTTTTAATATTTCCTAGGATATTTCAATTTTCTAGGAGAGGGTTGGGTGCTAACTTCCTACAAAATGAAGATGGAAACAGTATAAAGCAGGGGTGTCAAACTCAAGGCCCGCAGTGGTTTGATCTGGCCCATGAGGCCACCCTGGAAATAGTGAAGGACTGGCCTATGATGCCGTGGCCTGGCCCAGCCAGGACCAACCAGGCACTGATCTGTAATGTGACCATCCAGGCCAGTATGCAGCCAGCTTTAGTATGCGGCACTGCCTGGAGCTGGCAGGGGGCTGCCCCTTATGTGCACACCCAGGATGGGTCTGAAGTCCTCAGGGACTGTCTTGCCCCACAGGCAGCCGTACGGGATGAACCTAAGGCCCGGGAGCAAGAACCAACGCCATCCACAGCCCAGCTGGGCTGCTTGCTTGCGTGCACCAGCCTTACTGTTTAAGGGCAGGAACAAAGCCTTCAACTGAGCGAAGCCCTCACCTGCATCCAGGCCACCAGAGCTCGCCATGCCAGGTGAGGAATGAGACCCGTTGTCCTGCAGAGCCCACTGCCGCTTGAGCAGGGAGGAGTAGAAGAGTGGTGTGGGTTTGTACTGGCCGGCCAGGTGGGGAGTAGGTCGGGTGGGGCTGGCTGGCTGGGGAAGGGGGAGCCCCACTTGCACGCAGGCAGGCTCCATGGGACAACGGGGTCTCATTCCTCCCCGGTGTGGTGAGTTGTGACAAGCTGGACATGGGTGCGAGGGCTTCATTCAGTTGAAGGCTTTGTTCTGCCCTCAAACAGGCCTGCGCATGCGAAGCCCTCTTGCTCAGTGCAAAGGTTCTCTGGTGGCTGCGCTTGCAACTGGCTTGCAACACCTGAGTTCTATGTCCTTCCTCCTCTTCCTCCTGCTATGCTTCTGCCTCCTCCCCCTCTTTCTGGAACTGCTTCCTCTTCATACTACTACTTTGTCCTCCTCTTCCCCACTTTCCTCCTCTCCCTCTCCCACCACCCCAACTGGGATCACGTTCCCTTTGTGCACATCTCCAAGTTTGTAAGACATGCATGCAGCAGTCCAACTTCCAACCAGGGGCTTCCCCAAAGCCTTGTTGGAGGGGGACCCCCCCAAGGTATGTATGTTGGGGGGTGTCATTTTCTCGAAGTGCAAATAGGGGCAGGGAGAAGCTACCTTTTACCTTAAGCACTGGGTCTTCAAGGGGATCCCTCTTTTGTGTTGGAAGAAATGTCATTCTGGGTTCAATTCCAAGTGGGGAGAAAGACTGGAAACATGGAGACTGCTTGGAAGGATGGTTTAATGGAACAGAACCATTAAGCACATGGTCCTGGTGCAGCTGAACACATGGAGGAGAGAGAAAGATATATTTATTTATTTATTTATTAGTGGGACTTATATGCCGCCCCATCTCCGAGGACTCGGGGTGGCTCACAGTTAAAAGAACAATAACAATAAATACTTTAAAAAGAATTAAACTAAACAGCCCCAAAACATAATTGCAAAATACAAACTTAAAATCAATCCAAAATCCAAAACCACCCCTCCCAGGGGTCACAGCCTGGATTGGTTAAACAACCAGGTCATCAGCTCATGGCGGAAGGTGCGGAGGTCAGGGGCCAGGCGGAGCTCCAAGGGAAGTTGATTCCAGAGGTCAGGGACATGACAGAATAGGCACGCCGTCGGGGACCGCCAGCCAGCATTGCCGCCGACGGACCCCAAGGAGTCCCTGTCTATGACTTCGCAGGGCGTTAGTATTCGATGTCGGCAGTAGTCGCTCCCTTAGATAATGAGGACCCATGTCATGTAGGACTTTGTATGTTAAAGTTAAAACCTTGAATCTCACCCGAGCAACCGCAACCAATGTAGGCAGCGCAGGAGGGGGTAACATGGGAGAACCGGGAAACTCCCATCACCGCCCGCACCACCGCATTTTGCACCAGTTGCAGTCTCTGGATGGTATGCAAGGGCAGTCCTAAATAGAGAGCGTGCAGTAGTCGAAGAAGCAACAAGGGCATGAGTGACTGTACGCAGGGCATCGCGTCCAGGAACGGCGCTGGCAACCAGCCGACCTGGGCAAAGGCCCCTGGCGATGGCACCCACCTACTCCTCCAACCGGAGCCGTGCATCCAGGAGGACCTCCAGGTTCTCGCCTATCCACAGGGGGCAACACCACTCCCCCTATGGTCAACGATGGACATTCCAAACTGGACCGGGATGCCGGTATGTACAACCACTCAGTCTTGGCCGGGTTGAGTCGAAGCATGTTTCCGCCCATCCAGATCCGTACCGCATCCAGACAGCAAGTCATCACGGAGAGGGCATCACTGATCTGGTTTGGGGTGGAGATATATAACTGTGTATCATCAGCATATTGATGATACTCACCCCAAAACCACTAATGATCTCACCCAGCTGTTTCATGTAGATATTGAATAAAAGGGGAGAGAGGACCCACCCTGAGGGACCCCACAAGTGAGTGCCCTCAGGGCCGACCTCTGCCCCCTCCAACACGATTGCGACCACCCCGAGGTAGGAGGAGAGCCACCAAGAACAGTGCCCCCACCCCCAGCCCCACGAGGCGCGCAAAGGATACCATGGTCGATGGTATCGAAAGCCGCTGAGAGGTTCATAGGACCAGGACAGAGGAAACCCTGTCCCGTGTCCTCCAGAGATCATCCATCAGTGCGACCAATGCCGCCTCCGGCTGAAACCAGGCGGAAGCCCGATTGGCACGGATCCAGGTAGTCCGCTTCATCCAGGAAAAGCAGAAATTGCCGAGCCACCATCTCAACAACCTTCGCCAGGAAGCGAAGGTTGGAGACTGGACGAAAGTTGTCTAACGATCGGATCCAGGGCAGGTTTCAGGAGGGTCTCACCACCGCCTCCTTCAAGGCGGAAGGAAAGACACCCTCCCTTAATGAAGCGCTGACAACTGCCCAGATCCAACAAGAGTGACCTCCCTGGCGGCATAAGCCAACCAGGAAGGGCATGGTCCAACAAACATGTAGTGGAACTCAGGCCGCATAATCCCATCCACTTCATCCTCGGAAACAGGATCGAACTCATCCCAGAACGTAATGGCCAGACTACCTGTATCCTCCTCAGACCACTGCAAATCAGAGGACAACCCGCAATTCGAGCGATCTTATCCGACAGATATTGACCAAATTCCTCAGCCCTTCCCGTAACGGGTCGCCCCTCCGGACGAAGGAGGAAGCGCGTAACCCGAACAGGGCAGCTGGGCGTTATCTGCGGACACTATGAGGGCGGGAGAGATAGGACCTTCTTTGCCTCATAGCTCCCACGAAGTCCTAATATGGGCTCTTCACTGGGTTCGACGCCTGGGAGCGGGTGGCCCTCCACCTGCTCTCTAAGCCCCTCCCGACGGCGTTCATCTCCCGGCTCCTCTGAGTACCAAGGAGCCATCCGGGATCCGCGGCGTGTGAGGGGTCGCATGGGGACAACCCATGCGACCCCTCACACGCATGACATACCCTCTCTTGGGCCTTGCCTTGGAGCAGGGGTGTCAACCTCAAGGCCCACAGGGTGTTTAAAACTGGCCCATGGGGCTGGCCTGGAAATATCAAAGGACTGGCCCATGGTGCCTCTGGTACCTAAAATGGGCCACGTGTGGCACCCCACGCCTCGTTTTCACTCTCCATGGCATCCTACAACACTCTTGTCGGCTGAAAATGGGCCGGCTGCAGGAGGCCATAGAGGGCAAAAATGAGGCGCAGGGGGGCTGCATGTGGACCCCCTACACCCGGTTTTGGCCGGCAGGTTGCTGCATGAGGCATCCATCCCGCCCACCCGCTCCCTACCCCCCCCCCGCCGCCAGCCCGCAGAGGAGAAGTACAATGCTGACCCGGCCCTCGAAGAAATCCAGTTTCACACCCCTGCCTTGGAGCTTCCTGTTCCTGTGGCTGCTGTACGGGTCATGTGCAAATCTTAGGAGTTTGTCTGAGATAAGTCTGGTTGAACTGTGGGCTGATGTAATGTCCCCAGGTGATTTCACAATGCAGTGAGCCCAGCTGTTAGGTGGATAGAGGGCTAATCCTATCATGTCCTGAGGGCCATGTCTTAATTCCATCACCCTGGAGCTGAAGTGGGGGGCAGGGAGCTGCTTTGTCTTTAAAAACATGTTTCTCCTTTTCTCATCCAGGGAAATAAAATATTCTGCCTTTTTAATATTTCCTAGAATATTTCATTCCTCTAGGATAGGGGTGGGTGTTAACTTTCTTCACTTGTTTGCACCTTTTCCAAGACTGCTCGGCTCCGTTGCACTGCAACTGGAGTTTTTTTATTTGTTTTGATGTTTGAGGATGCCTCATGTGTTTTGGCAACATCCTGCCTGTTTTTTGTGGTTTTGTTTTTGTGCTTAAAAGACTTTCACTGCTTGGTCCAAGACTTTGCAAGCTGAGGCAACTGCATGCTTCAGGTTTCTTTGCAAAGAGGCATTGTGCTATGCCAAGTTGGTTTGGTCTCTTGGTTTTTTTAATGGTTTACTCAGCACTTCCTCTTATCTTTTCTTCCTCCTCTTTTTCCTCACTTTCCTCCTCTCCCCCTCCTGGCACCCCAGCAAGGCTCACGCTCCTTTCTTTGTGCAGCTCTCCAAATTTGCAAGCATAGCGTGCTCCAACCTGGCTTGTAATGGGGGAGGGGAGAAACTACCTTTCCCCTCTTAAGCACTGTGTTTGCACCTTTTCCAAGACTGCTGGCCAAGTTGGTTTGGTCTCTCTCTGTCTCTGTCTGTCTGTCTGTCTGTCTGTCTCTCTCTCTCTCTCCCCCTTCTCTCTTTTGAATGGTTTTCTCAGCACTTCCTCAATGTGCTGGGCTTCAATTTGTTTTGCTGGAAGGCTTAGCATTATCTCTTCTCCACCACCTTCCTTCCCACTTTCTTAAGCAGAAAGTCACAGGTCTAATCTGGAAGGGAATCACTGTGCTGAACCATTGAAAAGTGCAGGTGGTGGTCAGTCACCCTCTTTCTTCTTTGCAGGGTCTTTGATTGGGGGTTTCTTCTGGAGCAGAGGCAGAGAACCTCCTCCAGTGAAGATTTCTCTGTGGCTTTATTTTTTTTCCAGAGCAGAACAAAAGAGCCTCTTCCTGTGAAGGCTTTTCCATGTCTTTATTCTGATTTTCCCCTGGAGCAAAAGAAAGCCCTTTTTAGTGAAGTCTTCCCTGTGTGTTCTAATTTTTCTCTGGAGCAAAATCATCTGGTGGCAGGCCTTAAGTCAGAATCACACAATTACTTTAGTCCGTGTGTGGCCCACCCACTATTTAATTTACCACTTCTGTCTGTGCCTCTTTCACAAACTGTACACTTGTCTCACACACACACACACACACACACACCAGTCCATGGAAAAATTGTCTTCCATGTAACCAGTCCCTGGTGCCAAAAAGGTTGGAGACCTCTGAATTAGATAATGCAGGGTCCCTACAGGAGAGCCCTTTTAAGGATTATGTATTAATAGAAAAGCAACTAACTTAGCTCTGTTCTTAAACGCTACAGCTGTTGCACATAGTTGATTGGAGATCCTCTGTTTTTTATCAGAGGCATCATTTTGACAGTTTTGCTGTACTGTTGTTTGTGGACACCCCCACTAAATGCAAGCATGAGATAAACTGAGCCTGGTTTGTTCTTAGTCTTTTAAGTGGCCACAAACTACTAGCAAAATTGGCATTTGATCACAGCAAGAAGGCATCGACAAATGTTTCCCCTTTTGCATTTGAGCATCAAGAAGGGACAGGAAAGGAGAAAGGGAAAGAGGAAAGAAAAAAGAATGAAAGAGGGGAAGAGAGCAAGGAAGGAAAAAGAAGGAAAGGGGGAAAGGAAGAAGAAAGAATAAAGAGGAAAAAGAAAAGGGAGGAGAGGAAGGAAGGAAATTATAATGAGAGGGAGGGAGGGTCTGAGGAAAGTCTTGCCTTAGCACTTGGACATCAGCAGCCCTGCTACCCCGATGGTCTCCCATCCTATCGCTGAGGATGCTTTGGTTACAAAGCCGGGTCTCTTCGCATGGAGAAGGAGTGGGCCTCCCTCTGACCCACACACTTTGCCCTCCCGCACACACTATGAGCAAGTGGCCAAGGAGAGCGAGCATAAGAGCAGCAGCCTTGAGGAGGAGGTATGCACAGCCAGGTGGTCCTTGGGGAAGGCTGGGCTGGGCAGGACTGGGCAGTTGCCCTCCACTGCCCAGGGCTCCAGGCAGCCTGCGCTGCTGTTTGGGGGTCCTCCATGTGGCCTGAGAGGGAATAATACCAGCTGTAGTTTATAAATCCATGTCACAAAATAAGCCAAAGTCTCAGTGTAACATCCAGCAAGCCAAAAAGCCAGACTTCAAAACATATATATTATCCAAGGTAACAGTGTTCTTTCTTTTCCTTGTCTTATTCAACTTTCCAGTTGTTTACAAAATGTGTGAGAGCAGCACCTGTTTCCAGTGCTCACTCCTTATCTTTTTCCATTTCTAAACAACCTGTAGTCAAAATAGCTTATTCTTAATCTTTAAAGTCTATTATTCTTAAATTTATTTTCTGTGACCTCTAGATGGCAGTGTTACTTAGCTTTCCCTTCACTTATCTCCTGGTTACACTGCATTCATATAGTTTAAAAAATAAAAGTAAATAGGAATAAAAAGGAACAAAGTACTCCAGAGGCTTTTAACTTGAAAGCAAAAGTTCAATTTCTTCTTAAAATTATTGTTTTAGAGTCCAATCCAGTCCAGTTAGTCAAAGGAAAAAAAGAAAAAAAATCTTTAAAAAATAAAAATTCCAAATAGAGTTTGACAGTTCCCCATACAATTCGCTGCTATACTTTACCTTTCTGTCTTCTTTCTTTAATAATTCTTTTCCCTTTAGGATACCCTTCTATCTTTGCATAGAAAAAAGCAAGTTCTCACCCAAACCGACACACCATCTTCTGTTCCGGGGCTGGCACAGCTTCTTAGTGGCTTAGGATGAATGGCCACTTCCCACCGCTGCCGGGCTGCTGGAGCTCTTAGATCAACCAGGGACTTTGCGATGTCCCTGGGATCGACAGGACATGCTCCTTCTGCTTACTGTCTCTTCGGGACGGTTTGGGTCCACTGCGACCATCCAGTTTCGGGGGTATCGGCGGCTTTCTCTGGAGCCCCAAGAAAGCTGTCTTTTCACTGCTGTTCAAGCCCCACTCTCTCCAGCAATCAGAGAACCAAGAGAACAAAGAACAACAAGAGCAATAAAGATATTTAACTCGTATACACTCAGATCAAAATGGACTTCTGCCTAAGAGACAAATAAAAAACAATATGAGGATAATATTGAATAAACTGGAATATTACGGAACTCATTCAGAGAAACAAATGGCATTGGTTATTTTAGATGCACAGAAAGCATTTGATAACGTGAATTAGCAATTTATGTTGATACAGTTGGAGGAGATGGGTTTTGGAGATAGATTTATTAAAGCAATGAAGGCGATATATAATAAGCAAATAGCAAGAGTAATGATAAATGGAGAATTGACAGAAAATGTTAATATTCAAAAAGGAATTAGACAAGACTGTCTGCTATCCCCACTGTTGTTTGTATTGACTTTGGAAGTATTGAATAGAAATATTAGGAAAAACAAAAAAATAAAGGGAATGAAAATTAAAAAGGAAGAATATAAACTACAAGCCTTTGCAGATGATTTTTTTTTAATTCACATTTGTATGCCGCCCTTCTTCGGAGACTCAGGGCGGCTTACAATCTTTGGAGCACAACCCAATGTGCTCAGCAATAGCCTTCATTCTATTGTATATGCCTGCTTATTACTAGGGCTTTTTGGGGCCCCCCAAGCGGTATTTTTACAAAGTCAGCTTATTGCCCCCAACAATCTTGGGTCCTCAATTTACCTACCCTGGGGGGATGGAAGGCTGAATCAACCTTCAGCCTGGTGGGATTCGAGCCTGCACTAATTGCAGGCAGCTGGAGCTAAGTGCTAGGTGTGTAACAGCCTGCACCACCAAGGCTCTATGGTTTTTATATTGGAAGAACCATTGGAAACGGCCTAAGATGATTGGAGAAATAGAGGAATTTGGCGAGGTAGCAGGACTGAAAATAAGCAAAGAAAAAACAAAGATGTTGGTGAAAAATATGACAGAAAAAAAAGATTAATGGACAAATTAAATATTCAAATTATAAAAAAAGTGAAATACTTAGGGATACAAATGACAGCTAGATGTGGAACACTTAAAGAGGACAATTATGATAGATTGCAACAACAGATTGGGATAGACTTGGAAAAATGGAAAAATTTACAACTATCAACAGGTAGATAGCGACAATTAAAATGAATATATTGCCAAAAATATATCTATTCCAAACAATTCTAATAAGACTGAAAAAAATACTTTGAAGATCTAAATAAAATGATGTTGAAATTTATTTGGCAAGGGAAAAAGACAAGAATTAAGATAAAATTATTGCAGGATGCAAGAGTGAGGGGGCTTCGGACTACCCAATTGGGAATTATATTACCAGGCAACAATATTGACGTGGACGAAAGAATGGATTGCATTGAAAAATGTCAGATTGTTAACATTAGAAGGGCATGACTTACAATTGGGGTGGCATGCATTCTTATGGTATAGAGAAAGCAGGGCACATGGATACTTTAGGAGACATTATGTGAGGGATGCTTTATTGACAGTATGGGGAAAAAAATAAGGGAATACTATTATATGAAAATACCAGTCTGGTTGTCAACATTAGAGGCATTTACATATCCACAGGTTTTCAAAAGGGAACACATTATTAGATATGAAGAAATTTTAGATGAAAAGGGTGAACTCAAAACAAAGCAAGAACTAGAGTTACAAGGGATAAATATAGGTTGGTATTCATATTTGCAAATACATACAAGATATGAAAAAGATATTAAGATGGTTGGGTTTTACAAGGAATTGACTGAATTAGATAAAATCTTAACAGGCACTGAAGAGAAGTTGATTAAAAAACTATGGATATTTATGAGGAGTGATTCTCCCATGAGCTGTTCAGAGCATCCATTAGTGGGAGGTGCTTCAGTCTCTGCATGTCTAGGTTGGGCTTATTTTCTGGAACGCTCCTCCTCCTCCACGGGACTCCTCCCCAGCGTTCCCTGGTTTTGGCTCAGCCTCGAGAAGGATAGGCAGTGCTTTTCTCTCTTGCTTGGCCAAAACAGGAGAATTACTGTTTGTTTCAGGTATGGAGATTGTCGAATTGTCCTTAAGGCTCTATAGCCTCCAAATTACCTTATGATCTTCCGACGCTGCCCTTTTCCACCTGGCAGTCAGAGATCGCAACATCGGGAAGCACTGCTTGCGTCCTGAAGCAGAGGGAGGCTTCGGCTTTGTTCCTTCCCTCCCAACCGCTAGCCCTCCCCTTGCCACAGCGATAGTCGTGCCGTTTGCAACAATGGTGTGGCGTTTTATTTTCACTCATCAACTGAATCGTATCGCCTTTTCCCCCTTCGAACGCCACCTCAGGGTGAAGGGCTTAAAAGCCTAGTTCTTTCTCTCACCCCTCCCCGCCATTTAGCCAAAAAGAGAAGCCGGCTGGGGCGACTCCTTTTCAGGGCGGGAGATTGCTGCCGGCAGCACACGCCAAAAGTTAACAGCCAGATGCCATTGTTCTTCAGGTGGACCGCATGGCTGCGCTGAGTGTGCACCATCAGAGGCTGTGTGTGGTAGTTTTATTTTCCCAGTAGAGGTTTCCATTCCAGAACCCCAGGGAATTATTGTACCCTCGTTTTAACTCATATTCAAAGCCATTTATTATATAAATTGTCGGACCAATGAGACTCTTCAACATCTGATTCCTGGGTCAGGGACATGATCAGATTTGGCCTAGCTCTAGAGTTTCAATCCACACCCCCCCCCCCAGACTTCTTTATGTCGTGCCCTCTTTCCAGAGATCCGGTTAAACGAAATCTTATGGAAACAGCTATCCAACATCTACTGGACACAAGAGCCATTCAACCAGTAGCTACCAACCAACGAGGGCGAGGTTTCTATTCACATCTTTTTGTTGTTCCAAAGAGTTCGGGAGGGTGGAGAGCAATTTTAGACTTAAAACGTCTTAACCTTTCCTTGGTATACCGCAAGTTTAAAATGCACACCCTACAATCTACCTTACTCGGCATCAGAAAGGGTGATGTCCTTACATCAATAGATCTGACAGAGGCGTATTTACATATTTCTATTCAGCCTTCCCACTGTAAATTTTTGCGTTTCTGTTATAATAATCACCACTTTGAATATGTTGCCCTTCCTTTTGGACTAGCTTCCGCCCCCAGGACCTTCACAAAGGTCTTCGCAGCTCTGGCTGCTCATGTCAGAGGTATCCCTGTACAACTCCAGTGTTACCTTGATGACATATTAATTTTGTCATCTTCAGCTCACACTCAGGCCACATTACTATCACTACAACAACACGGGGGTCTCAACTGGAAAAAGAGTCATTTAACACCTTCGACTCAATTGATCCACCTGGGGGCAATCATAGATACGGTGGAAGGCAAAGTTTTCCTGTTGCCAGATAGACAAACCAGCATACAACAATTAGTTAAGGAGATCAGAGCTCGCAAGAGGGTGCCCCTAGTCAAACTATCAAAATTGTTAGGCAAAATGATCTCATGTATATCTATTATTCCCTGGGCCCGACTCCACACTAGATCCCTCCAGTGGTTCCTTTCCGTACGCCAGTGATCAGGGGCAAGCAACTCCAAATACAAGGTCAAGGTACCATCAAGGGTCCTCACCAGTCATCAACAGAGGTTGCCTTTTCAAAGAGCCCCACAGATTTACCATAACAACAGATGCCAGCCAGCTCACTTTCAGTCGCTCACAGACCAAGTGACCAAGGCCACTGGTCCTCCATAGAACAGTCATGCAGCCAGCCGCTAGAATTGTATTTGCTAAAAACTGGAGAAATGACAAGACACCTATGCAGGAGGAAGTGATTAAGAAGATTTGATGTGCCAAATGAGTAGATTAACATTTGAAATTAGGATCAAGACAGAAGAAAAGCAGTTTTTATAAGATATGGAATATGTTTTATCAATGGTTAGATAAAAAGTTTGGTAATATATTTTGGGAATATAAAGATGGATAGAACTGTTGAAACAATAGAGATTATAATATGATAAAGGACATAATAATGATTATAGTTTATCCCTTTTGAAATATTGAGTATGAATAACGAGGAAGGCACTGTGACTTTGACCGACCGACATACTTGAAATTGATATGGATCTATGGTGTGGTGTTTGTTTGTTATGTTTGTGTTTTTGGAAAAATAAAACCTTTTATAAAAAACAGTCATGCAGCAT
>SOZL01001433.1:0-16368 GCA_009733165.1 Naja naja
CAAACTAATTTGAGTATCATAAAAATAGAGTTATGATTTGTTCAACCTGGCCTATTATATTATTCTTCACTAGCAGCAATTTTCTGGAACCTCAGAGAAAGTTTTCCATTTTTTGTTTCCTGATAAAAGATAGAATAACAGGTTTGGAGGAGACCTTGGAGGTCTTCAAGCAGGAGGCCCTATACCATTCTGGATAAATGGCTGTCCAAACTCTTTTTGATTTATCTTCTTTACTTATTATTCTCCCAGAATTTCTCAATGGTGAGATGGACAGCATACATTTTAATAAATAAAATAAAATAAAAATAAACCTGTGCTACTAGGGGGAACAATAATGACAAACCTAGGCAGAATATTAATAATGGAGAGATTTCACACTGACAGCAAAGATTTGTACTGTTAAGATTATGATTTTACAGCTGCATCATCTGGGTTAGAAAGGTGGACCTCAGAAAGATCCAATCCAAAGAAAAATTGAATTGTGGTGGTGTAGAAATTTTGGACTTCTTTCTTTCTTTTCTTTGTTTGGAGATTGAAGCTGATTTCTTTATTTATTTATGTATTTATGTATTCATTCATTCATTCATTCATTCATTCATTCATGTATTTATTTATTTATTTATTTATTTATTTATTTATTTATTTATTTGACTTGTATGCCACCCCTCTCCAAAAAGGACTCGGTGCTCACAGATAAAATCAGAACAATAAATTAATTACCTAAAATAAGATTAAATTAAACAAGCCAAATTAACTAAAAACCCATTAATATTTTATAATATAAAACCAATCCCCCCCGAGGAGTCAGCACAGTTCAGCCTGTTCAAACAACCAGGTTTTTAAATCATGGTGGAAGGTGCAGAGGTCGGGGCCAGGCAAACCCCAGAGGTAGTTGGTTCCACAGAGTGGGAGCCACTACAGAGTAGGCCATCCCCTGGGATACTGCCAAATGACACTGGGTTGCAGACGGCACCCTGAGGAGTCACTGCCTGTGTGCTCGTACAGGGCGGTTGGTATTCGATGCCGGCAGTAAACGCTCCCGTAGATAACCCGGACCCATGTCTCGTAGGACTTTGAATGTCAATACCAGAACCTTGAATCTCATCCAGAGGGCAGCTGGTAGCCAATGCAGGTCACGCTTGGGAAGGGTGTAACATGGGAGTACGGGAAGCTCCCATCACAACCTCTTGCAGCCACATTCTGCACCAGCTGAAGCCTCGGATGGTATGCAAGGGCAGTCCTAAATAGAGAGTGTTGCAGTAGTTGAGCGAGAGGTGACAAATGCCTGAGTGACCATGCATGAGGCATCTCAGTCCAGATATCGTGTAACTGGCAAATCAAGCGGACCTGGGCAAGCCCGCTCAGCAGCTCCCACCTGCTCCTCCAACCTGAGCCATGAATCCAGGAGAACCCTCAGGTTCCGTGCCCTGTCCATGGGGGGCACACCTCTCCCCCATGACCAAAGTGGAATTTTCTGACTGGACGAGATGTTGGTATGCACAACCACTCTGTCTTAGCCAGATTGAGCGAAGCATGTTCCTGTCCATCCAGATCCGCTTTGCATCTGGACAATGGGATATCATGGAGGCATCACATGTGGCCTGTGGAGATGTATAACTGCGTATCATCAGCATACTGATGATACTTCACTAAAAAGCCACGGATGATCTCACCCAACAGCTTCATATAGATGTTGAACAGGAGGAGAGGACCCGACCCTGGGGACCCCACAAGAGTGAGCCCTTGGGCGTGACCTCCCACCCCTGCCAACACCGATTGCAGCATCCTAGAGGAAGGAGGAGAACCACTGTAACACTCCTAGCCCCGAGACACCCACAACAAGATGCCATGGTGATGGTATCAGCCCTGAGAGGTCTAACAGGACCAGGACAGAGGAAAATCTCCTGTCGAGCCCTCAAGAGATCATCGACCAGTGCGACCAATGCCGTCTCCGTGCTATACCCGGGTCAGAACCCAATTGGTACGGATCTAGGTAGTCTGCTTCCTCCAGGAAAAGCAGAAACTGCTGAGCCACCACACTTTCAACAACCTTTGCTAAAAAGCGAAGGTTGGAGACTGGATGAAAGTTGTTCAATTCAGCTGGGTCCAGGGCAGGCTTCTTCAGGAGGGGCCTCACCAGCCTCTTTCCAGGTGGCAGGAAGGCACCCTCCCTTAATGAAGCATTGACCACTGCCGAGCCAGCCGCACGTGACCTCCCTGGAGGCATAAACCAACCAGGAAGGTCATGGGTCCAACAAACATGTGGTGGAACTCAGCCATTGCATAATCCTGTCCACTTCATCCTTAGAAACAGGATCGAACTCAGTCCAGATTACATTGGCCAGACCACTTGTACCCCCAACATTAGACCACTGCAAATTAGAGTTCAACCCCTCCCAGATGCGAGCAATCTTGTCCTGCAGGTATTGACCAAATTCCTCAGCTCTACCCCACAAGGGATCCACCGCAACCCCCAGCTGTAGGAGGGAGTGGGTGACCCCAAACAGGGCAGCTGGTGGTTACCTGGATGCTATGAGGCGGAGAAATAAACTCTTCTCGCTGCTCTCACAGCTACCAGGTAAGTCCTAATATAGGCTCTCAACTGGGCTCAGTCAGAACCGGAACGGGTCGATCTCCATCTGCTTTCTAAGCCCCTTCTCGGCGCTTCATCTCTCGGAGCACCTCGGTATACCAGAGAGCCACCTGGGATCTGCGCCAAGTAAGGGGACATGGGGACAACTCTGTTGAGGGCCCCCGCAGCCGCCTGCTGCCAGGCAGTCTTCTGGAGAGCTATGATCAATTCCTTTTGGTGCAAATTTCAACATACCTTGTTTCAGTGTGGAAAGAACTCATACAGGTTATGTCACTGCTATAATTTCATTTTACATTTTCTTATAATTTCATTTTAACACCCATGAATTCCTGCAATTCCTATCTTAAAACATCCACATTAGGTCTTCCCTTCTGTGTGAAATAAAGTGTGGAGCACCACGGGATATTGCTTGTGACCTGACTGTATAGTGGAAGTCAAGATGTTCCCTCCTACCACCTGGCCATCAAAAGAAATTTCACTAAAGGCCTATTTGTGTTTTTTTATGAATGGGGGGAAAAGGTTTTCCAAAAAACTGAATTCAAGAGCCAGTGTAATGATTAAGGCATTAGGCTAGAAACTGGGAGACCATGAATTCTAGTCTAGCTTTGGGAACAAAGATAGCTGGGTGAACTTGGGCCAATCACTTTCTCTGTGGCCTATGAAGGAGATAAAGGTGTTTTGAAACACCGTGCCCAAAAACCTTGTCCAGGCAGTCTCCAAGAAACATACATAATTAAGTAAAAGTGAAATGAATCTGGATTTCCCATTGACTTCGCTCGTCAAAAGATCACAAAGGTGATCATATGATCTAAGGACCCAGCAACTCATAAATATGAGCCAATTGCCAAGCGTCTGAATTTTGATAATGTGACTATGGGGATGCTGTAACGGTTGTAAGTGTGAATAATGGTCATAAGTAACTTTTTCAGTGCCATTGTAATTTCAGTCACTAAATGAACTGTTCTAAGTGGAGAACTACCTGCATAATATATAGTAGTTTAATGGTATGTGGGAATGACTTTGGGAGAAGCTATGCTGTCTAGCAACAATCAGATAAGAGGAAGCATAGCCCAGAGCTCCATAACGTCAGAGCAAGAGGCTTAGGAGGTTAAATTATTGGATAATAAAGGTGATGGTGAGGTAATTGTATTTTCAAACTCACAAGATTCTGTTAAAGTAGCTTTACAATAAAGTAGAATTAGCATTTTTGTTTGGTGTACTTAGTGAAGATTGACAATTTGCCATTCATTTTTCTACAGGTCAAAACCATTTAAGAAAATAGCCAGGCTCTATCATTTGGTTTTAAGTAGTAGTTTTGTGTTTAAGTTGTGTGGTGTTACATGGAATGAGAAGTGAAACCTAAATATAAAACAAATTTGTGAACAATTGTGTATGAAGTGTGTCAAGGAAAAATGTTAAAAAATGTTAAGATTGCTGTTAAAATGCAGGTGCAAAATGGACATTTTACTCTCTCCAGAGAACAAACTTGTACATACTGTGAAATATCAATTAAGGTTTATAGTTGCCTTTGTTGGTTAAATATGCTTTTCATGGGAAATGTTCATCCTGCAATAATGAAGCAATAATATTGAGCTTAAATGTACACTGAATTATATGGACATTTCTTGAGGAGTAGATTGTTTTTACAAGTAAACTATAGGGCATTCTTTGACTGTTTTATGAGGTCATCTACATGATTTTCAGACGAGGCACATGGCCAAGTCCCATTCATATATCAGTTCATTAATTCACACAGCTGTCTTTATAATCTACCATCCCACACCCTGAACTATTTTGCAGCTACACAGAAGGATTTCAAAAATGTATTTCAAACTATTCAAACTTTAAAAATTATGAAATAACTTATCTTAGTTTGAAAGCAGCAAATGCAATCTATGGAAGAAAAATTTTGTATTCCACTTTAGGACAGATTTCTATGGTAATTTCCTTCTATTTTTCAGATATTATAAATAGTGTAACTAGGCTCAAGATATTACGCAGTGTCTGTTTATTATAGTAGGATGAGGGAGAATTGTAAGTCAGGGATAATATATACTAATAAGTTGTAAGTCAGGGGCAATATATACCAATAATCTAAGACTGATGATAGCTCTGGAAAACTCAAAATCTTAAGGCCAGAAGTCTAATGGAGTTCACAACTTGTTAGTTGTTTATCTTTGATTTATATCGATTAAGGCTTCATTTGATTTAACCAGAAAAGTACCAAGCCCTGGACTGTCTCAATCCCAGAGTGAAAATCTTGAACAGGAAAAATCAATAAACAGAAATATAGAAAGATAAAAATATCCATTCTGTTACTGCAAAGTTTTAATTCTTTTTACAGCCTTTATTTTGCATATTATGGCCAAAAAAAGTCCATTTGAGAGCTTTAAATCTAAAAAACAACTAGAAGTGAATGCATAAGCAGCAGTAGATACTGCATTTGTATGTTGTGTCCGTAAAATGAGAAATGGTGAGCAGTCCTTTCTCTCAGTAAAGTCAATTCTTCACGAGCACACTAAGAAAAACCACAGTGGGGAAACTTTCACATGTAGAATAAAAATGTAAGAATAAAAACATTTCAAGTATGAATGTTAACCCAAGAGCCAACAGTTCTCAAGAAAGAAATGTCAGTTCTGTCAACAAGAGACTGCTCTGCTTCAAGACCATGAAGCACACACCACTGAATCCTGGAAAGGTTAAAAAGAAGCAGCATGTTTGAACTGCCATGGATATAAGTGGAACTGAATCTTGATGCTGACAGAGGACAATCAACAATATGGTTTCAATCTAGCTTGAGGGAAGATTCATATCTAGCTGTGCTGTATTAAGCTGAAAGACTTCTGCTGAGTTTGAACACAGTAGCTTACTTAAGCTTTGTAAAAGGGATTTACTGCTAATTTCTGGTCTGAAAAAACTTGTACATGCATTTGTATGACAGTCATAGAAGGCCTTGGCATGAGGGCTCTCTAGCGTCTCAAGAAAGCCATTTCTAAGAATGTGTACAATACATTTCCTAGTCACTGTAGCTATGGTCAGTTAATCAGTGGTTAATCAATGGTATTTAATAAAATAATATTGCTGGAGTTAATTCCTGCTGAAGGAATTAAAGAAATGCATAAAACTAAAATATGGCTTATTTTTAAATAATGGATAAGAATTGGATTATTAATAATTGTTTACCTTATTTATGGTGTCACAATCATTAAATACTTACCAATAATTTAAAAAAAATCTTCAGGTTGATAAAATCCAAATGGTCTTCTCTTTCCTCAAATTGCTCTTAACATGATCATGAACTATTTCTAATCAGAATATCTGTACTTCATGATTCTGTATTTCCTGTTTAATTACATTACTTAACATGCATTCACACAAACAGTTCCAAACAAATAGTAGAGAAGGATTTAGTACCTCAGGGTTACCTCTTATGAGGATAAGCCAACAAAAGCAAAACGGAACTTCTCCAGTTCTCTTTTGAAACCATCCATATTG
Organism: Naja naja; assembly: GCA_009733165.1. Taxonomy (NCBI): domain Eukaryota; kingdom Metazoa; phylum Chordata; class Lepidosauria; order Squamata; family Elapidae; genus Naja; species Naja naja. The sequence continues at coordinate 6,089 of SOZL01001433.1, forward strand.
GCTGTCATTATTGTCAGTGAATCCCATAGTTTAGGATTTACTGCAGTGGTTGGGATTCAAAATTTTTATTACCAAGTCTGTGGGCATGGCAGGGGAAAGTTACTGCAAAATCCCATTTCCTCCCCACCCTACTAACCTGCTTTTCAGCTCCATTCTCCTGTGCAAGGCAACAAAAGAAGACCCAGCCAATCAGCTGGGACTCGGGAGGCAGAGAATAGTTGGGGGTGGGGCCAATCAGTAGTGGTATTTGCCAGTTCTATTTAAAATTTCCACTAACAGTTCTCCAGAACTGGTCAGGACCTGCTGAATATCACCTCTGGCAACAATGAATCATTTGAAAAAATGTTTTGTAGGTCAATTCTGAATGTCATATGTTTAGTCTCAATTAATGACTTTGAGCTTGGCTACCTGTGATGGAAAAGTATCTCTTTTCACATTATTCATATCACACAGAATTTCAACTGCAATTTTAAATTTTGGTAAAGGGCTTTAAAAATCAAAGCTGCATTGGATCTGGCAGAACTATTGAAAGAAAAAGAAGGAATTATTACATTGTTCAAACTACCAAGTACACAAAAAAAGAATACACACACATAAGTTCTTGCTATTTTTTGAACAAACAAATCTTCTTAGCTTCATCTTTCTCTTTCTATTATGGTTTTATTTTAATTGAATACTTTATCTTGTATATTGTATTATCCACATACTATGTGAGTGTATGTATGTATGCATGCATATGTGTGTGTGTGTGTATGTATGTGTATGTATGTGTATATATTTGCTGGTGCTTTATTTTTATTTGTATATCAGTGATTGCATGACCTCGGTAGATACCACATGCAAAGAAATAAAATAAAATCTTTCTTCTCTATGAAGATTTTAACTACCAAACTGCAGCTCTGGAAAGACAAACTGGAATAATGTAAAATCTCTGCAGCTGACACAATGTGCAGGACAGTTATTCAAACAAGTATTGTCCCTTGTGGTAATGAGAACAAGAGTAGAATAATGGTTAAGTGCTGGAACTAGGAAGACTGAGTTTCAAGTCTATTCTCATGCATAAAAATGTCACTTAGTGACATTGGCCCAATTTTACTGTCATTCCAACTCTACACACAGAGTTTTAGATTTTGCCATGGAAATGGGATGAGGAAGAACTAGGTACACTGCCTTGAGTGTACACATACACACAGAGACATATGTGACACACATACATACATTAACATTGTGCTCTATCTTTCATCTCTCTCTCTCTGTCTCCCCCATTCATCATCTGTCTGTCTGTCTGTCTGTCTCTCTCTCTCTCTCTCTATCTATCTATCTATCTATCTATCTATCTATCTATCTATCTATCTATCTATCTATCTATCTACTCAATCCATCTATCCATCTGTCTAGCCATCTACTTAGCTATCTTGCTATTATCTATCTTGGTGTTTCTCAACTTTGGCAACTTTAAAATGTGTGGACTTCAACTTTCAGAATTCTGGAAGTTGAAGTCTATTAAAGTTGCTGAGGTTGAGAAACACAGATTTATGTAATCAGCTAAATTCTGTTTTGGGGGCAGGTTTAGACTTTCTAGGAGTTCTAGCCCAACATTTGAAGGGCCTTGGTGGTGCAGGCTGTTAATAACCTAGCACTTAGCTCCAGCTGCCTGTAATTATTGCAGGCTTGAATCCCACCAGGCTCAAGGTTGACTCAGCCTTCCATCCTCTCGGGGTAGGTAAAGTGAGGACCCAAGATTGTTGGGGGCAATAAGCTGACTTTGTAAAAAATGCCGCTTAGTAATAAGTAGGCATATGCAATGGAATGAAGGCTATTGCTGAGCGCATTGGGTTGTATCCCAAAAACTATAAGCTGCCCTGAGTCTCTGGAGAAGGGCGGGATATAAATACGAATAAAAAAAAAATTAGGAAGTTGAACAATACCTATCTACCAACTCTCTCTGCATCAGTATGATAAATTATGACACAAAATGTTCAGTGGGGATGCCTGTATAATAGATAGTGTGTGTGTGTGTGTGTGTGTGTGTGTATGTTTTCATAGATTTTCACGGGTAAGGGTATGTAGGTCTTGGTGTATTCGGGTCTTGTCCCGTGTAAGATTGAGAATACCTTGGCGATGTTTCGATGAGATCCCACTCGCCATCTTCAGGCTGGTGTCTTCGGCTTTGTGCTTCTGCCTTTTTTCTTAAGAAGAAAAAACTTCCTCCCTTTTCCATCACCTTAAAGCCACAGGACATGAAATTGATTTTGAGGGATCAAACTTATCTCCAACACTGAACATTTCAACAAGAGAATAATTAGGAAGCCATCAAAATAGAAACACCCCCATAACATGAATAAGCGGGATGATACTTCCATACCAGACATCTGGAAACTAGCCCTAATCAACAAATGAGTCCCAGCCAAAACCAACACGGACCCAAAATAACACATGATGCCACCACCAATCTCCTCACCAGACTCAAACCCAAGCCCACCCCACAGACAAAGGCAACTACTGTCCAGAAACCAGACCATAGCTGCAACTCCAGCTGCTACACCCCCTCCGACCCCCAAACTAAGCAAACTGACACACACTATAAACACATAGCCAGACCTCAAACTGGAGCCAAACCAAGGCCCAGAATGTCACATCACAGCCTTCCACCCATGATACTACATCATGGAACTCAGGAGATTACAACACAAAACCTCAGGAGGTTGCAACACAGACAACGACCCAGGAGATAACAGCACAAGACCCAGGATGTCACAACAATAAAACTCAGAAGGTCATCACACAGCCCACTACCCAGGTAGCTAAAACACAAAAGGCTGAAGGACACACAGCTACTACCTCAGCCACACAGGCTCTTACAAAAAAAGCCAACCAATCAGCAAACACCAATTCCATCAACCAATCAAGAAGCGACAACACAGCCAAAAACACAGCCAACCAACCCGCTTACAGCAGAGCCAGCACACCACACCTCCCCTCCAGTATTTATAGAGAGAAGGCAGCTCAGATCACGCTTTGCTGGCACAAGCACAAAGCTGAAGACACCAGCCTGAAGATGGCGAGTGGGATCTTGTCGAAATGTTGCCAAGGTATTCTCAATCTTACATGGGACAAGACCCGAATACACCAAGACCTATATATATATATATATATATATATATATATATATATATATATATGTGTGTGTGTGTGTGTGTGTGTGTGTGTGTGTGTGTGTATTAATCCATTAACCCACATTAAATTTCACCACATTTTAGTTAAGATATATATCTATTTTTGCAAATGTTTTAAAAGCCAATCTTAAAGTTAGCAAGTGTTGACATTAATGTAAGAGAAGTATGCCAGTAAAATGGTCTGAGAGAATAAAAAAGCACTAAATGCTAGCAGAGACTATAGTTTAAAATACAATGAAATAACTAAAATACAGTTCGAAGCTAATGTATATCTAAAATAGCCAGTTGTTCCATCAGCTTTAGGACTGAAACACTGCTGCACATAACACTGAGCAACTGAGCCCATGATAGGATAATAAAGTCAGAGAGAAGTTCAGAAAATATTGACTCTCCCCCTCCCACACACACTTTAAGGTAACTAAAGCAGTTCACTTCAGTGGCTGATGGGAGCTTCCAATCCATCCCATTCTTCTTTACTAGAAGATACGAGATAACACTGCACAGTTGCAGTGGTAGTTAATAGTTTTTTCAAGGTATATGCAAAGCAAAGTAGACTCTCTGACAGAATCTTTCCTGAATGGCTTGCTTTTAACAAGAGCATGCAGAAGAACAGTCCAAAGTCAGTCCATGGTTTTGAGAGCCAGGTCACAGATGTCAGCCAGTCCAGAGTCAGAATTTTATTGGCAGAATTTACACAAATGTGTAGGAGCCAGAGATCATATAGTTGTTTCCAATAAAGAATCATGAGTCTGAACTTAAATCAGCCTGCAACCAACTGCCATTAAGAGATTTGTTTCCTTGCTTGGCAAGGAGCCTCATAGACATCTCTGCTCTGTTCTCCATTCTATTCAATAGGTGCAGGGGCTGGGCAGCCTTACATCATCTTCATCTGATCCAATTGTTTAAGTGCCTGTTTTTGATTAGCCTTGTGGCTTTCTCTCTCCTGAGGCTGACATTGCACAGGTACAACTGAGGCACTTTTTTCAGAATCAGATTCAGAGTCTGAGGCAGTGGTGGTATGCTACCAGTTTGGACTGGTTCAACTGAACCGGTAGTAAAAAAAGCTGATGATCAGCTGAGAGGAGGAAAAAAAATCCTCAAGCTGAGAGGAAAAAGAAAAGCACAGATCGGCCTTCCCACCCACCCCTGCGCTTTTCTCTTTTTATCCTCTCAGCTGATAGGCACTGCAGGTCTCAGCTGGTATGGGGAAAGCTGCATGCCGGTGTTAGGCAAAGCACGCCCATCAAAGCACGCCCACTGAACTGGTGGTAAAACAATTTGAATCCCACCACTGGTCTGATCTGGACCTGGGCTTGGGCCTTGCCCTGTGTCATGACACTGTACCCCATAAATTATCCTCAAAGGGCTATCCTCAAGTGAAATGAAGATGGTATCCCATTGAAGCAAAATAAATAGTCTAGGGACATGTAATTGGGCACAATTATCTTGTTTTGAGGTAACAAACTCTTTGAGTTGGTCTGCTTGGGGACTTTTGGTATAGGAAAAAAAATGATTGACTGGAATCAAAGGAAATTTTTAAATGGCTACTGCCATTTCTAGTCTTTCCATTTCCATGAAGCTCTTTTATCATTATGTGGTAAATTAGTGATTTTAATGAACACAGATTATTACTCCTCTTATATTTTCATCTTTCTTCTTGATTTTTTAAGCATTATTTTAGGGCATTTTGCATATTAATAGTATTGTGATTATGTATATGTAACTTATTTATTATTAGCTTCTTTTAACTTTTATAAAGAACTAAAATGTCTTAAATAAATAAGAAAACAAATAAAAGCATCTTTATCAAAATTTCCTGATCATTTAAAAAACTAATCAGAAGCCACAGCAGTGAAAATAAAGGAAATGTTAACTAAACATGCACGGTAACATTGAATGATGTTAATGGATCTGTTCTGCATTTAATAGTTTAGGAAAGTATCTCAGTGAAGCATTTATGTAATTTATTTAGCTTGGATATTCAGAGCTGTGATATGCTTGTCTTTCTTATTTTTTCAAATTGACAATGGGCAATTTTCATTTATCACTGAAATTGCTCCTGTCTTGTGCACATGCTAGCTTGAATCTAAATTGCCTTAAAAATCTTGTATGTATGTGCATTCATGCATACAAACACACACACACACACACAGAGTTAAATTGGAATGATAGCTATAAAATTAAAGTATCAAAATACACAAACACTTGGATCAAGTAGCACAATGATCAAGATCTGTCAGGTTCCAAAAATCAAGAAAGACATGTGAGCAGATTTCTTTATTGTTCATCACCTATAGAAAGAATCTTGCCAAACTAAAGCATGCTAACACCTCTATAAAGCGTATACTCTGGAAACTATTAGGGAGGAGCCATCTTCACCCATTTTTCTCACACAAACTATTTGAACCAAGTTGTCTCTTGCTCCTGTGGAATACATTTCCTTTTCCTGGGGATCTGAACTGTGTTCCATCACAAGATTGTTCTTTAGCATGGAGAAGCTTAAAGTATATGTAATACAATTTATTCATATGTATTCTTGTTAGTTCATTCTGAAAATGCTTCTTATAAACACAATTCACATTTATCATTCATTTTGCTTTAAGTAGTTGACAGTGACTATGAAAGAAATGTTTTTATTCTCAGAAAAAACAGCACATTTCAAAAATAGTTTGCCAAATGATACCAAGAGAATCTAACAATATGTTTGTCACTACATTGCAAATGGTTTCAAAAGTAATGGGCAAATTCCACCTGTGATTTTTGGGATCTCCTCCTTCATTCTCACTTCAGTACCACACATCCTCCAAATCTCTAAAGCATTCTGCAGTCTTCTGGAGCTCTTTTGAAAGATGTAAAGGGAGTTGTAGAAAAACTGGAATGAAAATAAATCCTACCGTGTTTCCCCGAAAATAAGACCTACCCCGAAAGTAAGACCTAGCACTATTTTCTAAACCTGCCCTAATATAAGACCTACCCCGAAAATAAGACCTAGTGTAAATCTCCAGTTCCAGGAAGACTTTTCAGGGAGCAACCGTGCACCTGTGAAACCCCCCCCCCTACACACTCACACCCACTATTTGGCACCATAAATATATAACCTACCCGAAAATAAGACCTAGTGTGTTTTTGGGAGCCAAAAAATATATAAGACAGTGTCTTATTTTCGGGGAAACACGGTACTAGGGATGCCAAACCTCACTTGCATGTCTAATATTTCAACCCATATGTATCTAGACTTCTATTTAAAAATTATAGTGATATCATTGCAGTGTGGAACTCTTCTAAAGATGGAAGTAATCTCATAGTAACTTTAAACTTAGTGGACAACATCAGCGGACACTAGCACTTTTCAAACAATGATGACAACATGCTCTGAGAAATCTACAGTTTTGCAGCTTAAATCCTGGCACCTGTTTTTAATTAATTTGCTAGTGATTGAGTTGTTCTTCCAAGTGCTGAGAGAGCACCTCGACATCTGATTATTCCTAGCTGTTATGATCTTTCAAATCTTTAGGAATATTCATCCTATAAATGAATGCAACAATACAACCCTTGGTTAATTTAAAAGTATTTCACCCCTTGTAAATGTACAGTGAAAATATAGCTGCAATAAAAAGATCCATCAAGGATCATAAAATATATATTTATTGCCAGCCACATTATTTTGAACCATATTTCAAGTACAAAATAAAAAAAACAGTAAGAACAAGTATAACTCACACAATTTTATACTTGGAACTACCCTTTCTTTAAAAACATATTAATGTTTTAAGTATCTGGAAAAGTTATTTAAAGCCAGAAATATAATCAAAATAAATATTTACTATTTCTGTTACTGAGCAATTTATGTGACATTGAAATTACATATATTAAATTATGTGTTCTAAAATTTTAGATTGGAGTTGCTCATGGTGTGTTCACTGGGGGGGGAGCCACCTTTACAAGACTGAAAAAAATTTGCTTATCAAGTTATATCTTTCCACTAAAAGATGTTTATATATAACAATGTTTTGTTTTCTTTCATTAAACCCTAACATATGTGGATCGGGATTTTCTCAGGTGGTATAGTATTTTATATTTCTAGATTTAAGTTAGTTATATTGAAGTGCTGTAGGCTTTATAGGGTCTACTTTGGGATATCTAGATTTAGAGGGATTAATACTGAGGCATTCACCAGGTTTTTGCAGGGGTTTCATCCTGTGTCTTTGCAAGGCTTCTTTAATAAAATAGTTCAGAAGATAGTGATGGTGGCATTATCTTCTGAAATGTATCTTTTCACTGAAATTGAATGTGAAAACTCCTCACCTGCAATCACCAACCATGCTCCCAGTTTAAATCTGATGTAGGCTACAAATATCATAAGGCATTTGCCCCCTTTCCACCTTGCACCTTGGAGAAAACTTTGCAGAGACGGGATAAAAATTCTATGGAAAACTGATCAATCACCTGGATAACCCAAATCAGCGTATGTACAACAAATCTGGACTAGCTCTCTTCTAAAAAAAATAGGGTCTGATTTATTCTTTTGATTATAAAATGGTTACTGGTTTACTATTCCACCATTCCCTTGGAATTAGAGTTACCTAGGTTGTGGTCTACATAGTATTTTGAATATTATGGATTAATAAATAGTACTCTGTGTAGTATTCTGTGATCTGTTGTTAAGCATTACATGAATATTATTAATATTGAAGTGGGGAAAAAACTAGTTTCTGCAGAGTATCACTTCTAACACTATTGACAAAACTACTATTGATCTTTGCTCATGGATTGATCCCAGCCTCTGATATTTGGGTTGCCTGCCTTTGGAAATATTCATGTACCTCCAATGTCTCCACCAACATAAAGTGTAATAGTATCAATGTAGTTTAAGGAATATTTGTAAAATTCAGTATTTTAATATGAAGTTCACTATTTTTATTCACTATTTTAAATTGCTAATCTTTTAAAATGAAAATGTTTATTTTGGGTGATTTTTTAAAAAAAGCTAAAGATAACCCATCTATCAGTCATACTGATGAAAGTCAAGTCAAGAAAGTTTGTTGAAAATGTTTTGGTGTTACAAGTGTTTTTGCTACTAAAGAATGGCCCCAGTATGTCGCCTGTCAGAAAATCATGTTCATTGAATATACGAATCCAGGAAAACTAAAATTTCAGCTGGAAGTATATTATGAAACAATACTGTAAAGTTCTTTTATTAATTTTTTGTGATACAGATAAAATTAAATCACCAAAAGTAAATGGAATATTTATTTCTTCCCCAACAGTGAAACTCAATGTAATTACTTACTTTATTCATAAGAGATCACACAAATAGGTTTCTGATTTTAAAAGGCTTCCTGTACTTGAAAAAATTTTGTATGCAGGGAAACAATTCACCACACTGTGTTTTATATATTTTATATGTTGCATAATCATAACGATGCAATACAGTTTTACATAGGCATGGAGCTGGCTGCTGTTTTTCTTTTCTACCTCCAGAATGGAGAGAAAGCAGGAACAGGCAAACACAAAGTATATTATAGCATGATATAATGCTAGAAATTTTCCCCATAGTGGGGAAAAATAAGCATAGGTGCTAAGAAACTGTGCCGCCAATCTATGCTTGGCCATGATTAAAATATATATTTTATCTGCATTCTCCTTTATGGCATATGCTTCCTGCTGTACATCTATCTTACTAGGATTAAAATTCTGCTGCTTAATCCTCATCCAATCCAAAATTGACTCTCGGCACCTGTTCAAAATTCCCACTGCTTCCCTAGGATTCATAGACTAAAACATGAGTCAGAAGTAATGATACTTTGGTCCAACCTCTGGCTGACTTCCACAAGCAGTTTCCCATGAGAAGTAATAAGGGGGGAAAGGGGGGAGCCACCAGTGGAAGAAACATGCAAAAGACAAGAATGCTCCTAAAGCGCCAGGAAAAATCCGATCAGTGTTTTCTGCATTTGAAAGCCATCTTTGCTTAGTTCTTGAAATCAAGTATGACTGTATAAGAGAATAGCAGTACAAGTAGTTCTGAATGAAAGAATTGTTCCAAAACAGGTGGGGCAAAAGTATTTCTCTGGATAATTATTTTCCTCAAAAGTCATGAGCATAAATTAATATTAAGAGTTTCCAATTCCATATAGATTTGAACAGATGTTCCTTCCTTCCTTCCTTCCTTCCTTCCTTCCTTCCTTCCTTCCTTCCTCTCACCTACCTATCTATCTTCTTACTAGGAGTTTTTGGGAAAGGAAACTTGCTGATCACCACAATTCCACAACTTTTTCTTTTACCAGGATAGCTAGATGGAATGAAAGAAATATCAATGATCCATCATGTTCTACATAAACACTAAGTGAGAATAAAAGATAAAAGGGGGTTCAGCTATTAAGGATTTATGTCATTCCTTTGTACACAGTGAGCCCTGATTTTTATCGTGGTAGGCAATAATAACAGGTTATTAATATAATGCCTTTGGTTGACATTGATATAATTGATGTACTTCTATGCATCTAGAAGACAGCAGCCTAAGAAAATGATTATTGAAATAGAGGGGTTACAAGCATAAGATTGCATTGATATGCAACTGTATAATTAATATTGGACTAACACAAACTTCTAATTTTTTTCTGAATGTTTTCTTATGATTTCTAAAATGTGGTAAACATAGATTTAATCTATGACCAAGGACATGACTCACTATAAAGATGAGAATTTTCAGCAGAGAAAGGGTAATCAGATACACTCCTCTTGAGTTCAATTAAATATTTTTGTCTGCTCCCTGTCTAGTAAACAAAGTTATTAATGCCTTGGTCCTCAGTCAAATTCTTTTAATTCTTTAAACTGTAGGCAATTTAAATGTTTGTTCCACTCTTCAGTAGAAGGGCCTCACACTTTCTTCCAAATTATTAATAATGATCACAACAATGATTATAGACAATCCCTAAATTCAGGCATACCCTGCAAAAATAAAGGAGAGGAGAGATGGCAAGTTCATTCAACTACATGTTAACATCTTTAAAATTTAACTTTATTACATGAAGCTGGTTCACTATAAACCATAAAGATCCTTTAAGTGTATAACTTTTCTAGCATATCAACCATTTTTTAACTTTC
>SOZL01001434.1:6696-46304 GCA_009733165.1 Naja naja
TCTAAATTAAGTTCCTCTAAGTTTCATTTAAAATATTAATAAACTAAAGGCTCCTATTGATTAGAAACAAACAGAGGTTATAGCTTTGGGAGTCTCAAAGTGCTTACTGCCTCTTGGATCTTGGCCAACTTCTGTGTATAACATCAATCTTTTTGGTAACTTTTAGCACATTCTTGCAAAGTGCAAACCATTCTTCTTTATATCTCAGTATTCCCAATAGCTCATATCCTGGTAGTTGAAAGCTGTTTTAATCTTTCCGTGTGACTGTATTTCTACAATTTCTTTACAGTTTTATACTTCTGATTCTTGCCCATTCTTCTCCCTTGTCTATTTTTCCACTCACCCTCCCTTCATGTCCTAAAAAGCTTACATTACAGTGAAGTTGCCTTAAAAATAAACTATATATGTCTAATTTGAGAGACTGTTTGGTGAAGTGACTAAGGTGCTGGCCTAGAAACTAGGAGACTGAGTTCTAGTCCTGCCTTAAGCACTAAGACCAGTTACTCTCTCTCAGCCCAAGTCACTGCACAGGGTTTTTGTTGTTGTAGAGAAAATAGGAGAAGGAAGGATTATTAGGTATGTTCACTGTCTTGAATGGATTTTCTTTTAACCCTGGGATAAAAATATAATATTAATGAAAAGAAATGTGGGCATTTTCGTACTAACTGTCAGTGAATTTACTGTATAGAAATAGGTAAAAATCAAAGTGTTTCCCAAATATTAATAAGCACTATATAGGTGATTCACCACAATGCAACAGTTTCTTCAATCAACATTTCCTCACAATGCTATTAGGATTACATATTAAATGTAACATCAGATTATTCTTCAGTACATTTGGTATTGCATTAGAATAATGTATTCTTAACTTAAGAAGGAAAGTGACCTGTGGTCCCTGTGTCCTGTTTTAATGATTCTTTGGAGCTATTTCTAAGCAAGATTGCTGAAATTGACTATTTCCTCCCCCTAACTGAAAACTCTATTATTGTTAACAAAAAGAAGTACCATAATGATGTAATTTGGTATTTTTTATCAAGGACTATTTTGTCTTATTAAAAAGTAATATAAAGTACCCTTTTTAAAAAGCTATTTTATCCCCTATAGCAGTGATCTGCAGCTGCTTTTTGTCACCAGGGACCAGTTTTGTGGAAGATAATTTTTCCACAGATCTGGGGTGGGGTGGTTTTGCTCACTCTGCCACTGCCCACCTCCAGCCCAGTTCCTAACAGACCACAGATTGGTACTGGTCTGTGGTCCAGGTGTTGGGGACCCCTGCTCTACAGGATAGTAAAATACTCAGATAGTAAAATATTCAGATTCTTAAATTGAAAAAACATATATTCTACTTCAAGTTATTTTGCAATGGAATTGTTTTCAGAAAATGTTCATACCTTAAAATATTAATAATAATTTTTTATGTCTCTCTTGTGTCTGGGTCAGCCCAACTGGATATAGTGGGGAAAAAAAACTGTGACACATTCACACGTGTATACATATAAAACATTATATCTGGTGCATTAACAAAAAAATAGCTATATATGTTGGTATAAAGTTTCAGAAGTTGGGAATTGTCATGAACACTGGTTAGAATGGTTGTAAACTCTGCTTACAAAACCTCTGCTGCCTCTACGATTCAGAAGTGTTGCAGTTGGAAAGTGTTAAGTTTGCATGAAGAGTCAGACGCGAAGAGCTTCAGTGAAGAGTTTATTCAGTGACTACAGCTCGAATGGACCCGAGTTGGCTGGGCTACGGCTGCCTCTTATAGCCTGCAGCCATAGTTGCCAGCCAATGGGAGTGCAGGGTTTCTTCCCGACTATTTAAACCAATCCCATTTGACATTTTACAAGAACAGTTCAAATAAACCAATAACATTCAAACCTACATACATAACAGAAAGTGTCAAAACTAAGGGATCTGTTTAATTTCATACACTCTATGAACTATGAATAGCTCACAGTGAGCCAGAGAGAATGACTGGAAAAATCAACAGAGCACATCTGAATTGGTTTAAAAGGAATAAAGTTATAATCTCCTTAATATTGCAGAGCACACTTTTTGCAGAAAGTATTTTGTGGCTACTAGGATCACAAACAATATTTCAGGTATGACCTAAAATACTTGCAGAGATTAAACAGATCATGAGATTCCCATCTCAATTGACTTTTCATGCCCAAGGACTTAGAAGGGCAGTCTAGGCAATAATTATCTATTGTCCCTTTAATCATCTAGATTCAGTGCTGTATAAAAGAAAGCAATGCAAGTGTGGGATTCCCACCACTCCCTGACTCTCTATTCCCATCATTATTACTCAGACGGGGATTGATACTGGCAGGTGATTTATTACTTTGTTGGTGGAAGGGAAGAGAGCTGAAAGTAAAGGGGTTGTTGAAATGGAAATTGTGACATTTACTGAGTAATAATCTTACCCCACCATTTACAGGAAGCAGGTGGTGGCTATTTACCATTATAGGCAGATGGAAGTCCTGCAGTGGAAGGCCTTTTTTCCTTTCAGATAAATTAGCTTAAATAATTCAGCCTCTTCTCTGCCTGATGTGTTAACCGTGTGATCTTAAATATTAAAAGACTATTTTGCTAGAGAGAAACATGTGAATTATAGCGTGATAGTTTAAAAGCTTTTGTTTTTGAAAAAAAATAAATCCATGTATGAGATAGGGAGGCATTTTTACAAAAATATGAACAACAGTCATTAAATCTACATGAATGTTGGCAAGGATACAATGTTATCCAGTAAAAAAGATCCATTGCAATTTAGAGTGCTTTGAAGTTTGGCTAAATGAATGTCAGAAAGATGTATAGCAATGGTTGCTACCCTTTGGTAACCCAGATGGTATTGGAATATAAACCACCCAACTCTACACATTATTGCTTGGAATTATGGGAGATGTAGTCCAACACAATCTAGATAATGTCTGGGACATCAATGCAAACAAGAATTACAATGTCAGTATTCTTCCCTGTGACTCCATCCCATGTTATGGCTCCACACATTCCACATACAAGTCTACCATTTCCACTCCTAATCCCTCCAAAGCAGTTTGAAGTATTCCTGCTGATTGTCTTCTTGCCTGCTGATAACAGAATGCTGAGAACACACTGAGAAAACAATGAGCTAATCAGGTTCTCCTGCCAGCCAGCTAATAAGAATAAGCCCCCAGAAGTTATTCTATTAGAGCTTCACCTAAGCTCTTTCATATCCTGGCACAACAAAAAATAAACTTCCCTCTGCTTTACAAAAAAGGAAATGAAATTAATTGCTGGCAGGCCCCATTCTTGTTTTCAGTACATGCTGTGTGTTGAATAGTACGACGAAGAAGAAAAATGCCCTCACATACCTGAGCATTTTTGTAACAGCGTAAGCCTGCCTTTATATCATGCTATCCTGTAATTTCTGTAATATTCAAATTCCACTGAAAGATGTGAATAAGGCAAGATACTATGTCATCTGTAATGCAGTCTCATATTTTTCCCATGCCATTAATGATGATAAGTTATAGTGGCAGTTGAAAAGGAGATGTTTTAAACAAAATGCCCACTTTTTCAGCAGCAGGAATTCATTATTAGGACCATTTCCTGCCTACCATCATTTCTACTTAGTAGAATTAGCAAAATCATACACATTCCACTCTAAAAGGTGGGAGGGGGAACAGAAATAAAAAGCCCAAACAATTTTGTACTTTTTCCAGGTGGACTAGAAGGATGCAACAGATGGGAACTGTCATTTTTACTGCCAACAAATAAAGCTAGCATTTGTTTTGAAAAATCTACTTGGAGTGAGGTAAAACTTCAGTCAAACAGAGAAATGGATCAGTTACAAATTCTGCAGAGCTATCTTGTTGCAGGAAAAATAAATAAATGTGTTCCTACACCTCTCATTACATCACGAAGCTCACTTGATAGAAATTGCCAGTGTCATGGGATCATGAAGGCTTATAGCTGCTTAAGAATTGGTGCTCAGTCCTCGTGTGGATATGTCTAGAAGGTGTATATAAAGGATTCTAGCCTCAGTCTACAAAATGGAAAAGATCTTGTCATTTGTCCCAGGTAGCATATCTTCATATTAAGATAAGCGCTTAACTCATGCTCTACAACATCCCTGACCATTTGATCTTATTAACTGGTGTTGACAGTATACAGCAGAGAATGGTTTTCTCCATTTTGCTTTGAAATTATCTCTTTAGTTTTCCCTGCTAGTTCTATTTGCAGTTTCTTGGCCATTGTACTAACATTCACCACTTTCAATTTCTATACTGCACTTATATGCAGCTATGAGCTTTAGCTGTTTAATATTAAATTTAATCACCTTTAATCAGATTTCTGTAGGCCTAACATGTCAAAACTAAACTATGGAAGTAATACATTTTGATCCAGTAGAAATATTCATAAAATTATTTTTATAACTCAAGAGTTCAGAATTAAAATATTTACAATATTCATTGTTTCATATTTCCTGTGACTATTTTGTAAATCTTTAGGTTCAAAAGAAATGTGCTGAAACAAGCACATTTGCTAAAAATCTGATCATTTTTTATTCTCTTACCCCACTCTATGTTCATTTATTGTGGTGGATTTGACAACATTAACCTGATTGACTCAGTCATGTTATAACTGATGTTTATAATGATACATCGTTATAAGCCTTTGTTGTAGATACTTCTTACGTTATTAGTTTGCATGCATTTTAAACCTGGACATTTATATGCCTTTGATTACTAAATACCCATCCATTAGCACTTAGCATACTTTCTACTTCAGAGAGCCAAAACAATTCCTTGATATTCAATTTGTGTGGAAAGGACAAAAAGATATGTAACAATATGTAATTCTGAACCAAACAGAAAGTGTTATCTCAAACACCCTAATTAGCTATGTTTTGATATATGCTTTTGGATCATACATAAAACTGGAAATTTTCAAGCAGGAATAACTTGAAAACAGCCAAAATTTCAAGAAATTGATTTTTACCATTTGTTAAAAAACAAAAATGCATTTTTTCATGTGTAGAAAAAAGGCCATTTTAATCTCATCCTAAGTACCAATTTTAACCAACTTAGAGGCACAATTAAGAGATCACTTTGATCCATTCAAAAAACAGCAAAAAGGAGACTTTAGGATATAATGTCATGTCGAAGGATGGAAAATGTGTGGCCTTTCAGATTCCATGAAACTTCCCAATATAAACTTTTCCTTTAGAATTGCTATGGCTTTTCATTTTTTATTGCTTCTCTTGGATTATTTACTTCATAGTACCATTGAGCTAAGCAGGTGTCACATTGGTGATAATAATTCTATTGCAAGGTGCCAAACAAATGAGTCTACATCAGGGGTATCAAACTCAAGACCCATGGGCTGGAACCGCCCACAGGCTGCTTAGTCTGGCCCGAGGGCCGCCCTGGAAAAAAGGACTGGCCCATGATTGCCTCTGCATATGAAAATGGAGCTTGGGAAGCTGCGATGACCTCCTGCAACCCTCTGCCAGTGAAAAAGGAGCTAGGGAGCTCCTGAGTTCCATTTTACTGGCATAGGTTTGCAGGAGGCCACAGCCTCCCAAGCTTGGCAGAATGCTTGGGCCACACAGGTGTCCTCAACACGGTGTGATGTTGAACTGGCCACACCCATCCTAGCCACACCCACCCAGCCCTCAAGGTCAAACACAACCCTGATGGCAGCCCTCAATGAAATCGAGTTTGACATCCCTGGTCTACATGATTTATATTAATCACAGAGAATAAATAGAATAGCCATGTCCATGTTAAAGTAACACTTATCCTATTCCAAAGTAGTCAGGAAGGTATTTCTGTTAATCCTCTCATTCTGGGCTAGTTATCTATCCTCTACCTCTAGCAAGATATACTGCTGTTTCAATTATATTGGGATTCAGTCCCATTCTTCCCTTTATTCTGCAAAAGCAAAGAATGAAAGCTTTGTTGCACATAGAATAATAGTTCTAGAAACCTATGCTGCACTGAGACAATTTTACATTGCAGCACTAAGGAAATCATTTAATTACTACAAACTGTGAATTACAATTAAGCCTTCTACCAGCTTCCTTGATAGGAGTCTAAATTTAAGGGTCTAACCCTAATTATCACACCAGTAAAATATAAGCCTGCAGACCATTTAAATTGTTTTGCACTAGTAAGTACTGTAAGTGCTCAGCAAACAGTTTAGACAAACAGAAGCCAAATAGAAATGCCTAGAAAAGGGCATAAAACATTTTGACAGTTCTAGGTCACCCTTTTTAAACTGTCCTTTTTCTCAACAGCTGAAGGCCACACTGATTGAGAAGGTGAGGATGTGCTGATCAAGATACTTTATGCTCTCTTGTCTTTGGCGAGGGGTTCAATCTTCCAATTTTCTTTTATTTCCCACTGCTGAATTGGTTTGAGGTATCTGCTCATGTCAAATTCTTTTTAATATTTGCTCTTAAATATGTAGCTGCTTTTACTTGGCAAAGTGATTTTCATCTCATTTCTGCTAACTATGGCAGAAAGGAATCCATCAAGGTATTACCAGTGAATATTTACAATGTACTCTTAATGTAAATAAAAGCTTAAAAAACAAAACATCATTTTTTTTCCTGCTTGGTGGGAAGACAGCAAAAAAAGTATGCCAATTTCTTCTCACTATCGTTCAGATGTATGAGATTAAATCAGTTAGAACAAATGAGGCTGGTTTCTTTAAAACAAAAATACAACAAAGATTATTTGATGGCAACTCTATGCATATTTTGCTTAGAATATGCACTTCTGTGTAGCCATCAAAATAGAATTTGCAGATGTGGATGTGAGAGAGAGTAAAGCGGGAAACAGCATATGTGATCGGTGAAGCAATGCTCCCCAAAATGCTTTCCTGTTTAAAGAAATTGCTTCCGAGTTCTTCTGTTCTCAGTTTATATTGTTCAGGCATGCAGATGCCTCTAGTGAGCCAGAGAAAACTGCTTAAAGTAAATGTTCTGCATGGTGTGTTATGCACAGATATGAGAAGGCCAAAAGTCTATTTAAATTATTGTTGTGAAAAGTATAAATGCCTTGTCCAGTACTTATAATTTCAGTGAGGTTCTTTTTCACTTTTCACTTTTCCTTTCTTTCCTTTTATTATGTGTTTTCCCTATTCATAAAAGTATTAATTGGCCCTTTTTCATTTATGTTTAACAGCAAATAGACTAAATATGCACAATTGGATTGTCAGGTATAAATAGTTATATGTCATCCATGTAAACATGTCATGATGGTTTATTTCTTCTGATAAAATCAGCAGATTTTATCAGGGTGACTATTAGTGTTCCAGAAAAACAAACTACAACACCAAAACTCCGAGAAAGGCATTTCTTAATGTTCCATTTTATTAGAGATGCTAAATCTAAGAGTTCCGGGTTTTCCTCCAATAATTAAAAATCACAAAATCCATCCCTGCACCCATCGCTCCATCACATGGCCCAATCACCCTCCATTCCAACTTGAGACATCCCTTAAACCACTCCTTCTCCAGGTGCAGGAATAACATGACTTTGACTGTAAAGAAGAATGTTATTATGTCTAACTACAACCACTCTACTAAATCCCCCTTCCTAATTTCCCAGGCACAGGAAGTGGCAGCGTAGAAGCTTCTGGTGCTAACATGGCTTCCAAAGCTGACAATGACAGGAAATTAATTATATAGCAGACAGAGGTAATGCAAATTAAAGTGACAAACTCTTATAAACCACATGTTTCCTGAACAGAAGGCTACCAATGTAGATATCTGGTGAAACAACATAGTTTTAATAATGTAAGCATCGATCAGAAAGTACATTCAGGGAAACTTTTGTTGGTTTCAAAACCAATTTTAAACTAAATCAAATCATATTTATATGCAGTATCTGGCAAGTTCTTCCATGAGTGCTTTTGGATTGTGAGTATAGCACACTATAGCTCTTAGTTCCACAAGGAAACACTGAAATGAAACTTTCTGTTTAATACTGTACATTCTGTAAATGAGGAAGGAGTAGCTTTGAAGAAGAGGTGACTGAAGTTTGCCCATCATCCCTATCATTATGTCTTTTGCTCATTGAGAAAGCATGAGACAACATCTGTGGTGGCCTCCATCTAGATTTACTTAGCCAGATTTTCATTGCAAGACTAGCTCAATAAAAGTGTTGCTTACCCTAATAAAGCTCTTCGGAGCTTTGCAAATTTGCATTTAATACTCCTTAACGTCATTATGGCATTAATAATCTGTGCCTAAAGACCAATAAAACTCTACATTTTCACTTTAATGGAGAAAAGTCCATAAACTCATGTTTTTCTTGTGACTCAGCTTTTACAGTATCATAAAAAAGCCACAGCCAAGGCTACTCACATGCTAGATAAGATCTGACAGCAGTGATTTGCAGTAGTTGAACTGGATTGTGTTTGCACAGTGAACAGCAGCCTTTTACAACCAATAAATAAATTGTCAGGTCTTAGAAAATCAACATCAAATGGAATACATAACAGAGGTTGGATACTTCAAATATGTTCTTTATCATGATTATTAAGCCACACACAGGTGTGATATTGATATTAAGGAGTATTTGTATTTTCTTGTCTCTTTTTGCATAAGATTTTCAAGGAAAATTCTACCACAGCTGTGCTTTGTATCGCTTTTGCAGAAAAAGCCACTTTTATCATCAAATCAGCATTCAATTTAGCATATTTAATGTGACATATGTAGATAGATAGCTATAACTGTAGATACAGACAAAACATTTCTTTATTGCGCAAACATACTATGGAAGGGTAAGCTTTTAGTAAAATTGCAGGCTCCTTCTTCTCTTCCCATTTGAGCCTTCTCTCCAGCATCAGCAGGCCAGAGCTGTCAATAAAGCTGCAGCCTTGACAAAAGTATTGGGGAGATGAAAGGAGAATGGAGAATATATGTTTTGGACAAATCAAACCAGCAAACAGAGTATAGCAGCAGAATAAAATAAAGTGTTTTTTTTCCCCCCAGTCCAATGGAGAAGAAAAGATGTATAGCAGTACAGCATAGCAAAGCACAACATAGAAAAGATATGAGATTTCTATAAGCTGGCCATTAATAGAAAAAGAAGACATTTCAGACAAAGGGGTCTTAGAACAAGTTTAAGAAAGAAACATTATATATACTAGTAATACTATAAAGCAGAGCATATAGGTAATTGTAGTAGAATAATAGGTGATAGTAATTGAATATATATAGTGTATTTAATAGTAATAGTATAGACCAGTGGTCCCCAACCTTTCCGGCTTTGCAGACTGGTGGTGGCAGTAGTGGTGGGATGGGGATGGTTTCATGTAAGTTGCAGGGAAGTCCACATACATGCACAGCTCCATTTGTGCAAGCAATGGGAGCATATGTCAGCCACCCACACAAAAGGAGCTTCCCATGCACATTCTCCTGCCACTCACACAGCCCAGTTCCAGGCCGTGGCCTGGAGGTTGGGTACCTCTATTATAGACTATAGCATAAGCATTACCATAGTCATAGTATTTGAAGAACAATAGTTATACTGTAAGAGTAATTATTATGGTAATAGTACAAAGCATCAACAGAACAGAATACAGGAAACATTCATATATTGCTTTTATATGTTAGTTTTTACAAAATAATACATCTCCCCAATCCTTTTAGAGAAGTATAAAGAAACCACTTGTCCAAGTTCCATAACTTTTATGTCTCTCTTGTATCTGGGTCAGCGTAACTGGGTTCAGTTAAAAAAAGAACTGGTGACACAATCACACGTGTATACATGGAAAATGTTATATCTGGTGCATTAAAAAAAAACCACAAGAAATTAGCTATATATGTTGGTATAAAGTTTCAGAAGTTGGGAACTGTCATGAACAAAATAAACAAATAAACATTGATAATACTAGTAAAGCTTGTGAACCTATTTTTTTAATATAATAAATAATATATTGATATATCCTATAGAAGACATCTTAAGAATGGAGAACTGAGTCCAAATTACAAAAAAACCTCTCTGGCAGCTTAGTAGTAATCTGAAATTGGTAGATTGGGTGGGATTCATTAGAGCCGTAAAAAAACCTAGCAAGTTAAAAAATTGTAGTTACAGTGGACAGAAACTCCAGCAAATATATTAGCTCAATTATAAAATATCCTACAATGGTTGTGACATGATTGTTACACTAAAAATAATAATAACATACTAAAGAAGGATCATTACCCAAAAGAAGATAGTTCCCTTGAGAAATTTCTGGCACTGAGTTGCAAAGTAGCTTATTAAATTCATAAAATATTAATGTATTTGGCAGGCTGCTTGGGTTCATATAAAACAAGTATAATGGGAATTTATTGTAAAAATACTATAAAGCAGGGATATCCAATCCTGACAACTTTAACACTTGTGAACTTGAACTCCCAGAATTCTTCAACCACTATGATTGGCTGGGGAATTTCTGGGAGTTGAAATCCACTAGTCAAAAGTTGACAATGTTGGACAACCCGATGTACAGTTTTATGAATCGTATTAATTAACTTCTGTCTGGTCCCTGATTCATGGCTCATTGTTTAAAATAAAAGAGTTTGGAGCTAAATCAGCATATCAGCATATTCCTTCACTAAGTATATCCTTCTTTCTTGTCTTTCTTGTCACCTTACTGAATATTTATATATATTAAAAAGAGCTTTGACTTTTTTATGTCCAAGCACTCATACTGCAATTTTGTTCATGTAAATCTAGAAATGCTATGCAGAAAGAACAATCATAAGCCAAAAATATCAAAGTAGTGTAAGAACTATCAAAACAAATAAAAATAACAGAACCCAAGCAGAAGTCATAATATGCTGCAATCTAGCATCTGAATGAAAATGGAAAATGGAGCAAACATCAGGGCAAACTGTTCAGGTTCAGGAAATATAGCACTTACCACTAGCTATTAGACTTATATACCACTTCCCAGTGCTTTACAGCCATCTCTGAACAGTTTACAGAGTCATATTGTTCCCAACAATCTGGGTCCTCATTTTACTGACCTTGAAGGAAGGAAGGCTGAGTCAACCTTGAGCCAATCAGGATTGATTTATTAATTATTTTCCAGGTTTTATTATTTTATAAGTAAGCAAAGCAGTGAACATACTTAACACTCCTTCTTCATCCTATTTTACACTCAATAACAATACCGTGGAGAGTTGCTGAAAGAGAATGATGGGCCCAAATGTACCCAGCTAACTTTCTTCCCAAGGCAGGATTAAAACTCCAAATCTTCTGATTTCTATACCAGCACTTTAATCACTACACCAAACTAGCTTTCCTAAGATTTAGCTTTTTAATGCAATCAATTTTTATTGTAAGTACAAGATTTCTATTGGCACAATGATGGTTGGGTGATTCTCTAAATCAGTGTTTGTCAACCTCAGTAAATTTGCTGAAGAATTCTGGTAGTTGAAGTCTTAAAATTGCTTAGGTTAAACACTTCTCTAAATCACTCACGTTGGATCCTTGTGGAATCTGCTTGAGATCAAATAATAGCCATTCCCCTTCCTACTTGTGACTTTCCCTTGCAACCTTCCAGGCAGGTAGGTGGCACCAGTATGGGAAAGTCTGCCTTGAAAGAAATTGGTTGGGAAGAAATATAGGAAATAATAATGGGATATAAATTATGATGGAGAAATTATTTACTTTTCCAATATAGAAAATTCAAATAATACTTTGTAATGAAAAAGAATAATTTAACAATGCATTAGACTGTATGCTAGAAAAGACTTTTTCTTGACATATTATGACACAGTAAATATTCAAAGACAGTGCAATCTCTGAGATCTAGATAAAAGATATTGGGATGATTACCTCTTTTGATGTACATAGAACTTAATGATTTTACATCCTAAGCTCCTAAATTAATTAATTTGTTCCACAATGACTTTTTTGTTCCTATCTCATTGTACTGTGTGAATGAAAATGAAAGTTCATTTTATTTTTTCATGCAGAGGGCTTATATATAGTAAAGATTGATTTGGGAAATAATAGAAAAATAATACCTTGTCAAATCAAAATTTAAATTAATGTTAAGTTTGCATGAAGAGTCAGACGCGAGGAGTTCCAGCAAAAGACTTTATTAATGACAACAGCATGAATGGACCCGTCCAGGTAAGGCTACGGCTGCTTCTTATAGCCGGCAGCCGTAGCTGCTAGCCAATGGGAGTGCAGGGTTTCTTCCCGCACTATTTAAACCAATACCATTTGACATTTTACAAGACCAATTCAAATAAACCAATAACATTTAAACCTACATACATAACACCCCTCCCCACTAGGTTCAGTCCATACCAAACCCCAACCTATCTAATGTATTCCTTTAAATAGGTGGGGCTCTTACGTGTACGTTGAGACCTTCGTGGTTCAGAATCTTTATTGTTCTCACCCAGTGAGAGGGAAATGTGTCTGCTGACATTTCCCTGTTAGGACTTCCTGTGAAAGAAGACCCTGTTAGACTGTTAGAATCTGGTCTCTCCTCCCAACCCATCTCCATTCCAATGTCAACACCCAAGTCTGGTAGTGATGTACAATCTTCCACTTCTAAGGATGGATCTAGGCATTGTGACAGGGTTCGGGATGGTTCCTGTCGTAATGACTCTACTTCTAAGGATGGATCTTGGCATTGTGACAGGGTTCGGGATGGTTCCTGCCGCAATGGCTCGTTACACAAGGGTTGATTCCTGTTTGCTGATATTCCTCCTGTTCCTCCCCTTCCCCTAGAAGAGACATCAGGTGAGGGACCTAGAGAGAGACAGGGGCGATGTTCCTGAGTGAACCGGGATCTAAGTTGGTCAATGTGCCTGCTCCAGAGGAGGCCATCCTCTGTTTGAACCCTGTAAGAAAGAGGGCCAGTGATGTGAGTTATTTCAGCAGGAATCCACAAAGGTTCACCTGTAAGGTTCCTAGCATAGACAGAATCTCCCACACTGAAAGAACGAACTTTGGAAGTGGAATCCAGTGGTGTATTGGGTGCATAAGTGGGATGAAGTCGGTCAAGGGAAGACCTAAGTTTCCTGCCCATTAACAACTCTGCTGGGGACAAGTTAGTTGATGGGCTAGGAGTGATGTGCTGAACACTAAGAAGCTTTTCAAGCTTCTCAGAGATGTCCCCAGGACCCAGCTGCTGAAGCTTTTCTTTGGTAAAGCGTACCATACGTTCAGCCCGGCCGTTGGCGAAGGGTGCCCAGGGGCTGTAAGGGCATGTCTGATGCCCTGTTGAGCTAGAAAGGATTCAAAAATGTTAGACGTGAATTGAGGGCCATTGTCAGAGACAAGGACATCTGGTAACCCATGGGTTACAAAGAGCTTTTTGAGCTGCTTGATAACAGCCTCAGTAGTAGTAGAAGTCATGAGAATAACCTCTAGCCATTTGGAGTATGCATCTACAATTACTAGAAACGTGTGCCCTCTTGTAGGACCTGCAAAATCAATGTGGATTCTAGACCATGGGCCCCTAGGACATTCCCATTCCTGTGTGGGGCGTGAGGTGGGGCAGGCCTGACTACCTGGCAATTGGGACAAGATGCAACCCAGTTTTCAACCATTTTGTCAATACCTGGCCACCATACATAACTCCTGGCCAAACCTTTCATCCTTACAATCCCAGGATGACCCTCATGTAACATTTCCAAAACCTCCCTTTGCAGTTTTGCAGGAATAACCACCCTGTTACCCCACAAAATACATCCTCTTAATACAGATAATTCAGTTTGCCTGGATTTGAAAGGTTGAGCAAAGTGAGGTAGATCTTGAAGAGGCCAACCTTTCTTAATCCAGCCCATAACAGGTGCCAACACAGCATCTTTGGCAGATTCTCTGGCAATCTCAGCAGCATGGACTGGAAGCTTAGCAACGGTCTCCAGGAAAAAGGTGTGAGTCTCAAGTTCACAGTCCTCCTTGTGGCAAGGTAGTGGGCAACGACTCAGTGCATCAGCATGTCCAATGTCCTTGCCAGGCCTGTGAATCAGTTTGTAGGAGTAGGCTGCAAGAAATTCAGTCCACCTCAGCATTCTTGGTGACAGGATAATAGGTGTAGGTTTGTCTCCTGCCACGATGCCAAGCAAAGGTTTGTGATCTGTAACAATGGTGAATGACCTGCCATACAGATATTCATGAAATTTCTTAACAGCTGCAACAACTGCTAAAGCCTCCTTGTCCAATTGGCTGTAGTTCCTCTCTGCTTTGGACAGCGTGCGAGAGTAGAATGCAATTGGGGCTTCCCGGCCATTGGGAAGCCTGTGGCTCAAAACCCCTCCCACTCCAAAAGGGGATGCATCACAAGTCAGAACAACAGGTAAATTCTCAGAGAATTGAATCAACACAGCATCAGACGTGATTAGTCTCTTAATACTGTTAAATGCTGACTGTTCCTTCCGCCCCCAGATCCAAGCAGCCTTCTTATCAAGTAAACGATGTAAGGGTTCAGCAATAGATGCTTTGTGAGGTAGAAACATGTGATAAAAGTTAATAAGGCCAAGGAAGGCTTGCAGATCTGACTTGCAACGAGGTTTAGGGGCTTCCTTGATCGCTTTAACCTTGGCATCAGTGGGGTGGATGCCCTGTTTATCAATCATGTACCCCAGGAATTCAACTCTGTCTGTTTTGAGAGTGCATTTGTCTTCCTTGACTTTCAAACCTGCTTTTCTGAATCTGGTAAGGACTTCTCTGAGTCTCTCTTGAAGCTGAGTGTCATTTCAGCAGAGATTAACACATCATCAAAATAAGGCACTACCCCAGGCAGTCCTTGCAACATTCTTTCCATAAGACTTTGAAAAATGCCAGGTGCCACGCTTACTCCAAATTGTAGTCTTTTACATTTGAAGGCACCTCTATGAGTCACAATTGTTTGTGCCTCTGCAGTGGCATCATCAACTGTTAATTGTTGATATGCCTGAGCTAAGTCCAGTTTAGCAAATACTGTACCCCTGCCAAGGGAATGGAGCAGATGATGCACAACAGGTACAGGGTATGCGCTCTGCTGCAGCGCATGGTTAAGTGTCCCCTTGTAGTCACCACAGATTCTCACTGACCCATCAGCCTTGACTGGTGTGACTATGGGTGTTTCCCATCTGGAGTGGTCAGTAGGTTCCAAAACCCCTTGGGCGATGAGCTTATCTAATTGTGCATCAATTTTTTCCTTTAAAGCAAATGGAACCCTCCTGGGCTTTAAACGAATTGGGGGCACCTTGGGGTCTAAACTGAAAGCAATAGGGGTCCCCATATACTTGCCCAGTCCTTCGCTGAAGACCTCTGGAAACTCAGACTTCAAGGACTCTTCCCAGTCAGAACTGCTCACGTGATGGATGCCAGTCACCTCGATGCCAAGTGGCTTGAACCACTCAAGTCCCAGCAAACTTGGGCGATCCTTGTCCACGATGGTCAGTGGCAAACGTTTGGTGTGGCCTTTAAACTGCACGTTGAATTCCCTCGCTCCAACTACTGGAATCTTGTTCCCTTGGTAGTCTTTGAGGGTCAGTGCTTGCTTCTGGAAATGTTTTTCTGAATTCTTGGAAAGAGTCTGTGTATAGTGTCCCATGACACCATAGATAAATAAGAGCCTGAGTCCACTTCCATGTGGCACGGTCTCCCTTCAATAAACACCTTCACATGTACTTTTCTGCTATTTAAATGTGAAGACTGACCAATGGATATTGTTTGGTGAGTTTCACTCTTGCCATTTGCTTTTGATTTCGCCCCATTTTTCCAATTAAATTGTTGGGCTTAAAATCTTCCTCAGGAAATTTCTTCCTGAATGGTGGAGTTCTGGATGATTTGCAGACTCTGGCTATATGGCCCCGTTTCTCACAACGTAGGCAAATGGAGTCAAAGAACTTGCATTCAGTGCGGGGTGGCCCCCACAGCCTCTGCAAACGAATCCTTGCCTGTTTTTCTCAGAGTCTTTTCTTTTCTTCTCCATTCTGAGCTTAAAAATCCCCTCTTCTTCCTCACTGCTATCCGAATCAGAGTCTATTTGTTTGCAATGAGTTGTTGAGGATTTTTCCCCATCAGAATGGCTTGAGGCCTGGCTCGAGGCCTTGTTAATCTTTTTCATGGCCGCAGCTGAGGACTTGGTGGCTTCTGCTGAAACAGCCTCTTCAATAGCCTCTTTAAGCGTGATTTTTGGTTTCATTAACAGTTTGCTTTGTAAGATCTTATCTTTAAGGCCCAAAACAAACCGATCACGCATGGCCTCTTCTACGTTGGTAAAGTCACAAGCACCCCCAATGTCCCTTAAGCTTGCCACGAAGTCATTAACACTCTCGCTATCCCCTTGATCCCGACGGTAAAATTCGTGTCTCTTAATGAGGCACGATACTTGTGGGGCGTAATGGGCTCTTAAAAGTCTTTCTAATTCGGGCCATTCTATTACCTTCAATTCTGCTGCTCCCGCCAACGCCTTCGCCATTTTGAAGACTGCCGGACCGCAGTGTGTGAGAAAGACCGCCCTCTTCCGTCTCTCGGGATGCCGGCGAGATCGTTCCCTTCCAGGAACATGTGGAACCGGTCTGCATACGATTCCCAGTCTTCCGTCGCCGGATCGAACGGTGCTGGGGGTGTTCAGCGCAGCCATCTCGCTCAGTTGCTTGTTCGTCGCGTCGTCTTCTCTTCAGGGAAATCCCACCTCGTCGCCAGTGTTAAGTTTGCATGAAGAGTCAGACGCGAGGAGTTCCAGCAAAAGACTTTATTAATGACAACAGCTCGAATGGACCCGTCCGGGTAAGGCTACGGCTGCTTCTTATAGCCGGCCGTAGCTGCTAGCCAATGGGAGTGCAGGGTTTCTTCCCGCACTATTTAAACCAAT
Source organism: Naja naja (assembly GCA_009733165.1). Classification (NCBI taxonomy): domain Eukaryota; kingdom Metazoa; phylum Chordata; class Lepidosauria; order Squamata; family Elapidae; genus Naja; species Naja naja. The sequence goes on from SOZL01001434.1 coordinate 23,514, forward strand.
ACCATTTGACATTTTACAAGACCAATTCAAATAAACCAATAACATTTAAACCTACATACATAACAGATCATTATTCAAGGGGTCAGAATTTTACATAACAAATAATCCTAATTATTTAACAAATGTTTCTGTCGGAATTCTTTGATGTAAACAGCCATAGTTCAAATGTAAATGGGTGGATAAACTTTGGATGGATGCATAAAACTCATCCTGGGTCTATGGCCACAATCTGTTTCCAGATCTCCTCTGTGCATTTGAAGTCTTTCCTTTCTTCTCTGTACAAAACAAAAAGCTGTTTAATATTAAGAAGTATGAGAATACAGATTGAGTTAGTTATTGGTGGGAATGGTTCTCAGATCTTTTAAAACCATAGACATTAAGAAAGTATTTGTTTCGTAGACTTAATAAAATTTATAGCTGCACCTTGTACCCATTATTGGCTGGTCCTGACATTTGGATGGAATATGGTTTTTGGCCAACTGAGAGTACTCTAGCTTCCATTTATGAATGTCCAAATCTAGAATTAACAACCTAAGGATTTGCTCCAGCATGATTCCAAAAGCTCAGAAGACAAACCTCTGGTCCTAACCCTAACCCTATCCCTAAGTCTGCAAGATATTGTACTTGGTCTATCTGCTGATTTGTCAATATGTCTTTCTCTGTGTTCATAGTACAGCAATCAGACTGAAAATCCATTTCTTTCTCCTGTGCCAGCCTGAAAAAACTGCTCTGTTGGAGATATTGAAGTGCTGTCGAGTCCTCAGCTAAACCATAAAGTGCAGGATGAAGGCCTCTTAAAATTACAGTCTGTATCAACCACACTGGCCAATGCAGATTGGTAGATAAGAGTTTTCAGCTTCTAGTCTCAGAAATGAAGAAATGAGAAGATCAGATTGTACAAAATATGAAGGATTTGTGTTTGTTTTATTTTATATTATATGTAGTCTAAAGATGGCATTTAATTTTGTTATATGAGGTGCAATGACAATGTAGTAAACTAAAACTGAAACTAAAACTACCCCGCCAGCCTGAATCTCCCTGTTCCAAGTCTAGCTCTTTAACCACTACGCTATATGAGATTTCAGCTGAGCAATTTCCTTGTAGAAATATTACTATTAACTATTCACTTGCATGTGAAAGGAAGATGAGCATATGAAAGCTGAGTTAAGAAATTTGAAGCTAAATCCACTGAAGTTTCTTCATTTCATATATATCAAGACAAGGATGAGCCATTTTGGGGACAAAGCATTAAACAGATGGAGCAGAGACACACCCACAGATAGGCATCACATCATATGGACCATCATACAGATGGCACTCACCCATCCACACAACGTCCATTCATCTGCCCCCATGCTTTCACTTATGAGCACATATGTAGCGATACAATATGTACCATGTAAATATGGATTCTCTCATGTTCCCCTGTTCCCTCTGTCTCAACTTAGTCTCTGGAAACATACCCCTCTTTCATTCTCTTAAGGAGAAAGAGGGGTAAGTTTGAAAGTAAGTAACTGGTAACTGAAAAATGTTTTATCTCTTCTACAGTTACCAGAACTGTTACTTCTCATCTTTCTGAAATTGCTGGTGTTCTTTGCCAGGAATTGCTGACATTCCCTATGATCCAAAACTTCCTGTTTCCCAAGGATTTTCCAAAGTTTCCTTCTAAGGAGCAGTGGGAAATATGAAGAAACACGGCATTGCTAATATCACACCTTGAAAGTCCCCAAAGCAAATTTTACTTCATCATGAAAATATAACCCCCAACACTAGAGGATAAACTATTGTGGATGGCTATTGTGGATGGAATGAGTCTGCTTTCCACTGGAGACTGGAGTCCACTAAAGAGGGAAGGAGGTGAAGTGGCTTCCATATGGGACAAGGATTTCCCATCCCTGATCATCATCAGTACACAAAAGTAGATATTCAATTCAAATCAGTGTAACATTCATCTCTTAATATTGCTTCCAGAAATTGCTTTCTAGTCCTAATCCTACACATACACACACAAACAACACAAACACACACCAGCATATGAATGGTGTTAGACTGTTGGTTTTGTTGCATCTTACTTTCTTATAAATGACTGGAAGTGGGCAAAAATTGTGCTGGTTATAAACAAAAGCGGAGATGTCTCTCACTAAAACATATTGTATCAACCTTATTATGATTTCTTAAGAAGAGATCAACTCATCATATGGGTGATGATTTCCTCAAAACTTGGATGAACTAAGAACTAAGCAAGAGTTATATATGTACATACTGTGTATGTGGGGGGGGGTGCTCCCTCTCTCACTCCCTCCCTCCCCCCCTCTCTCCAACCACCTCACAGGGTTGTTGTGGAGAAAATAGGAGGAGGAAGGGGGATTAGGTACATTTGTCACCTTGAGTTATATATAAATATAATAAAGGCAGGATATAAATAAAATGTGTGTGTGTGTGTGTGTGTGTGTGTGTGTTTATACAGGATAGTTCTCAATTATTGACTGCAATTTGGGCCAAAAATTCCATCACTAAGAAATGTGGTCATAAAGTGAAATGTCACATGACCATGCCTGAGTTACAACATCAGTTCCAGCTTCAGTCATTAAGTGAATCTCCTGTTGTTGTTAAATATGTTGTGTGACTATGACTTGTGATTTCCTGTCAGCTTGCTCACTGACTTGGCTTATTGGAAGCTGGCAAATATGATCGGTTCACCACAGAGATGCTGAGACACTGGCACAACTTCAAGTTCTGGTCATAAATCTCCTTTTTCAGTGTAGTTTTGAGCAATCATTGAATGAGCAGTTGGTAAGGAAGGATTACCTGTATCTGTGTATATATCTGTGTATATATAAAATAAAATCTGAAACAAAATCCGAAAATAAAAATGCATATACAGAGAGACTATTTCATTTCTTCACAATAATCAGGGAAGATAGTTCATTTCTATAGAAAGCTAGTTTGCAAAACCATATGAATATTTAATATTTTGCATGGAATATCTAAATATCTAAAGTCAATTCCAAATGTTGTTACCAAAAACTGAATATTATTATAAAGGCAAATTAATTTTGGAGCCCTAAGGGTAGTTCAAGGCTGTACATTCCAGTGTCTATTAGTAAGCAGCAGTAATAAACAAATCTTTAAATTAATTTCTTTAATAAACATCTTGCTTTAAATTCACACTTCCCCAAAACTTGAAAGAACTTTTCGATTTGCTCTGCTCATAATTCTTCATTTGTAACATGATTTTTCAGCTCGTAGGATTGAGATCTGTACTTACAGCAGAAACATTCATTATTCAAATATTGCCAAGACAAACTCGTTCTCTGAAAATTATAATGTTTCAAAATCTGGTGCTGAATACAATGAAACAGTATCTTTCCAGCCTGGTGTGACCTGATATCAGAGGTGAGGAGGATTTGCAATACAGACAGTCCTTAATTTACAACCACAATTGACTCCCAAATTTCTGTTGCTAAGCAAGTTTTGAATGAGTTTCACCCTGTTTTATGACCTTTTTTGCCTCATTCATTAAGCAAATCACTGCAGTGTTAAGTGAATCACACAGTCGTTAAGCAAATCTGGATTCCCCTGTTGATTTTGCTTGTTGGAAGCTGGCTGGGAAGGTTTCAAATGGTGTTCACATGACCCAGGGACAGTGCAACTGTCATAAATGCATACCAGGAGCCTAGCGCAGAGGTGATATTCAGCAGGTTCTGACCAGTTCTGGAGAACAGGTAGCAGAAATTTTGAGTAGTTCGAAGAACTGGCAAATACCACCTCTGACTAGTGATTTTACAGTATCCTTCTCCTGCCATGCCCAGCAAGCCACGGCCACAGAACCGTAGTTAAAAAAAAAGAATCCTACCACTGGCCTAGTGCAGAAATGTTGACCGTGTGACCATGGGGATGCTGCAATGATCATAAGTCACTTTTTTCAATGTCATTGTAACTTCAAACAGTCACTAAATGAATGTGGTAAGTAAGGACTAATGTAAACAAAATTTTGGAATTATAATTCCAGTGTATCTGGAAGGAAGAAAACTGAGAAAACTTTTTCTCTAATTGATCTCCACACTTGGAATTAAAATTTTGATTACATCTGATCTGTCCCTTCCCAAGCCAACTTTGATTTTCCTTTGGTGAATTCATTTTTCTGATAAACTCAAATGTCCTTCTCTGAAAAATGCTGGGAAATGTGCAAAAAGTGCAAATCCACATCACATCTTTCAGGCTAGACCCCATATGAACATGAAGAGTCTCCTGGATTAGATCTTGGCTGTCTCTAATTCGGCTTTTGGTTTCACACAATACAAGATGTTGCAAGAAGGGATCCAAGTAAGCAAGATCTACCAGCTGGTAGTTCCTAGCAGCTGGAATTCAGAGGCTTTTGATTTCACAGGGGGCATTCAGCTATCAAACCTGAGGAACCATTACCTTCCCTGAATTGTTTGATCCTTTTTTTAGAAATGTGGATGATGATATCCGAAATTGTCAACCTGACTGGAGACTAGACAGGAAACACAGTCATATAAACTAATTCTACTTTATCATTTATTTATTTATTTATTTTGTCAAGCGATTATAAGATAACAGGTATAAGTATAAACATAGTTATGAATACATGAAATGGATACATATAAGAAAATAAAAAGAAACAATAGGACAGGGACAGTAGGCACGTTAGTGCACTTATGCATGCCCCCTACAGACCTCTTAGGAAAGGGGTGAGGTCAGTAGTAGACAGTCTAAGGTTAAAGTTTTTGGGGTTTGGGGAAGAAACCACAGAGTCAGGTAGAGTATTCCAGACATTGACCACTCTGTTGCTGAAGTCGTATTTCCTGCAATCAAGTTTGGTGCGGTTAACCTTGAGTTTGTATCTATTGTGTGCCCTTGTATTGTTATGGTTGAAGCTGAAGTATTCACTGACCGAAAGGACATTGCAATGTATGATTTTATATACTATACTTAGATCGGACTGAAGGCAGCGTAGTTCTAGGTTTTCTAGGTCTAGAATTTCAAGTCTGGTGGCATAAGGTATTCTGCAACGAGTAGAGGAGTGGAGAACTCTTCTTGTGAAATATTTCTGGACTTTCTCAACTGTGTTAATATCAGATACGTGATGTGGGTTCCATACTGATGAGCTGTATTTGAGTATTAGTCTAGCAAATGTTTTATATGCCCTAGTTAGTAGTGTGATATTACCAGAGAAAAAGCTATGTAGGATTAGGTTAACAACTCTTAATACCTTTTTGGCTATGTAGTTACAGTGGGCTCTAGCACTTAGATCATTAGAGATGAGTATTCCAAGGTCCTTGACGGAGTTTGGATCATCAACAAGGTCTTGACTATTCAGCTTGTATTTTGTTTTCTGACTTTTTTTTTGCCAATATGTAAGACAGAGCATTTATTTGTTGAGATTTGAAGTTGCCATTTGTTTGACCATTCTGATACATAGTCGAGGTCTTTTGAAGGGTAGCAGTATTGTCTGTGGTGTTGAATAGCTTTACATTATCAGTGAAGAGAATGCAGCTGCTCTTAATATGATCACAGAGGTCATTTATGTAGAGTATGAAGAGAGTTGGTCCTAGAACGCTGCCTTGGGGACACCACTATTGACAGGTACAGAGTTTGATAGGACGTTTCCAATTTTGACCATTTGTTGTCTGTTTGACAGGAATGCTTCTATCCAGTTATGCAGTTGTCCAGAGATACCATAAGATTTTAGTTTTAGTAGTAGTTTGTCGTGTACCACTGAATCAAGGCTTTACAGAAGTCTATGTAGATTGCGTCTATTGCTTTGCCCTGATCGAGTTGTGTAGTCCATATGTTTTTGCAGTGTAAGAGTTGCAGATTACAGGATAGTTTTTTTCTGAAACCATATTGTTTGTTAGAGAGTAGGTTGTTTGTCTCTAAGTGGAGGATAATGGATTAGTTAATAATTGATTCCATGACTTTACAGGTGACGCAGCATAAAGAGATTGGTCTGTAATTTTCAACTAGACTGGGGTCTCCCTTTTGAAGATGGGGATGACCGTGGCTTGTGACCATAGGTTTGGCAAGGAGCTGGTCCTGAAAGATTTTTCAAAGATTATGCTTAGAGGTTCGGCTATGGCAGTGGATAGGTTTTTTAAGAAGTAGGCACATATTCCATACGGTCCAGTAGATAGAGATGGTTTTAGATTGTGTAGTGCTTTTTCAACATTGTCTTCTGTAAAATTGATATGTATTATATCATTGTAGTTGTCTGTGGTTCGACTAGGAAATACTGGGCATGAGCCATTGCTGTTTACAAATACTGAGCCGAAGAATGTGTTAAAGAGGTTGGCTTTAATGGTGTCGTCATTGCAGTCTGTACCATTAGGTCCTTTCAGAGGTGGGATGGATCTTGAGTCTTAGTTTGTTGTTTACAAAATTGTAGAAAGCGCGTAATTGTGGAATTGGTGCATAGAAGGTTTTCCTCTTGTTTAATGTGATAATTGGTGCATTCATAAATTTATCATAAATTCATAAAGCTACATTAAGAGAATCTCAAAAGTACAGTTCTCTCTCTGTTTTACAGCCTGAGAAACTAGGAAAGGTTCCTTCTGGACCTGTTGCCTGGCCCACTGTCCAGCTGCAGACTATGTCGTCTCTTATCCGACCATTCCCTAGGCAGCTTTTCTGGATTCACTCTCCAAGGTCATTCTCACATACAATTACAGCAGCAAGCAAAACTCCAAAATCTTCTCCCGCAACTAACATAGAGGCGGAACGTGCACAAGTATTTCTATTTTCTTTTTTTAATATTTTTTTTAAAAACTATGTTTTTTTCTTAAACAGAACCCAGGCTACAATCTTGAAAGGTTTTTAAAAACCTACCTCATAAACTTCTTATCCAAGCATGAAATGACAAGTTGTGAATGTATCCTAATTGATTATTCCTCTGCATATGTGTCCTGAAAGCAAGATTTATCAATGTAATCCATCCATTCATAGATTTCACTTCTAGACATTCAGAGGAGGCTGAAATAGTGCTGGAACTGCAGCACACAAAAAGTCATGTTCTTCCCAAAAAAGAACTATAAAGATGACAAAAGGAAAAAGAGGCTTGTTTTGGTACCAGAACAACTGAAGCATCTCTAGGAATTTGGTTAGGATATGTACTAATCATATTTCCCTTTTTCCCATTCTTTGTTTTGCTTTGCTTTGCTTTTTCTTTCTCATATCTGCAGTACTTTGCAGACTTACAGTATTAGATTTTACTGATAAATATTGTTGGTCCAATAGAAATACTTCGTCAGGTTGTTGCTGAAGATATCAAGGCTGCATTTGTATGGGAAAAAAAGGCACTCATCATTAGATACCTGACTATTATTCACAAGTGTATAATCTTACTTCTGTGATATTAATGTAATATCCAGACACGAGTTCATATCTCATGTCATTTACACAAAGTAGACTACTTTTTGTCTTCACATTCTTTGTTTTCTAGTAAAAGGATACTCCTTTCAAAGGAACCAAGCATCTAGGAAGAATTAGAATACTTATTGGATTTGAGCAGGCTGCTTTGGTTAGATAATGTTCAAAGGGAAAAAAAACAATCCCATAATAGGGAAAAGGTATTTCAGAAGCTGCTAAACAACCTTCTTCAGGAATAACCACCCAATATATTAAAGTGGACATGGTTTGCTAATTGAAGAGTTGTTTGTGCTGTTTTAACTGCATTTATATTGATCTCTTAATAAGAACTAAAGAGGAAATGAGGTGAGGTTATTTTAAAAAGGCTTTTTTTCCATGTAAATGCAGCCTTACACACGTGTGCAGAGTCATCTTAAAAACCTTCCATAGCTAATTTCAGCTTTGGTGGAGATTCTTCTCTACATATCTAATTAAATTCTGAGTGAAATTAGCATCTCTTGCATTTTGGGGTCTCTGGAGCCCTGGGGGAGGGATAAAAAGAAATTTGTAAAGTATATTTGTATGGATCCTTAGCAGATACCATTCCCAGATTCACTGAATAGAAATACAGACCAGCAGTTAAAGTAGTTTAATTACTTTGGGTTTCAAAGATATCCCAAAGATATGTAATGAATTAGTCTATCTTTCTGATGAAGCTCAGGATGTCCTATGAGTTCCATTCGAAAATTTCAGATTTGGAAGACCTGAAATGGTTTAAAGATTTTCCCATAATTAATGAACTTACATAGTTTAGAAGAATTGAGGCAGGGAGGAGAATCATATTAATCCTTGCCTTTTTTTTTCTTGGCCTAAATTCAGTAACTAGAATAATCACCAGCAAGTAAGGAGCAGTAAAAGCAAAATGTTGACAATGCATTCCCATGCACTTATAATGAGAAGAAAGCCCCATAGTGTTCAATAAGATGTAACACCTGGGAAGTATGTTTAAGGCTGCAGGCTATATTTATCTATTCCAATTACATCTCACCTTTCTTCCAGGAACTCAAAGGTAGCACTTTTTGTTCTCTTCCTCCTCCCACTAATTTCACTTCACCATTTTAGCTTTGCAACAGCAAGCTTGTGAATAAGGTAGGGCAAAATAATTCAATGAACGGTTTATTTAGTTAGATGCATCAGGGTTGTGACTCTGAGTGGTGCACATAGAGTTAAAAAATGAACAAGCTGATACAATAAGAACCAAAAATTAAAATGATGGCTGAGAACAAACTCGACTCCTCCTCCCACTCCTTCCATGACAGACTCAGATTCTTGAGTCTGTCATCTGCACCTCTGTAACTGTCTGGTTTGGCTCTGCAACCAAACAAGACAGACACAGACTTCAACGGATAATTAGAACTGCAGAAAAACCAGTTGCTACCAACCTGCCTTCCATTGAGGACCTGTATATTGCACGAGTCAAAAAGAGGGCTGTGAAAATATCTACAGACCCCTCATATCCTGGACAGTAATTGTTTCAACTTCTATCTTCAAACAACGCTATAGGGCACTGCACACTGGAACAACTAGACACAAGGACAGTTTTTTCCAGAATGCCATCACTCTCCTAAACAACTAATTCCCACAACACTGTCAAACGATTTACTAAGACTGTATTACTATTATTCTTCTCATCCTTCCTATTACCTATCTCCTCCCACTTATGACTATAACCATGTTGCTTGTATCTTTACCATTTATATGGTTTTATTTATTTCCTAGTATGATTTGATCGCTTATTAGTAACCTATGACTATCACTAATGTTGTATCTTATGATTCTTGATGAATGTATTTTATTTTTTCTTTATGTACACTGAGAGCATATGCACCAAAGACAAATTCCCTGTGTGTCCAATAACACTTGGCCAATAAAGAATTCTATTCTATTCTATAAACTTCACTCACCATTTTATCACAGCAAGTATAAACAGGGCTGGGCAAAATAATTCAGTGCACTATTGATTGGTTGATTGATATATTTTTTTAATCACATTGTAATTATGGATGGTGCACATAGCATTAAAACCAAATAAACATATACATGCTGGAATGATGGCTGGAATTGAACCCAGCTCCAAAGAAGACACAGTGATGGGCTCACTTAGCCTCCAGAAGCCATGCCTGAAGGAACATCAAGTTCTTCAAGGATTTCTGAAATGCTAGCAGGGTTGAGGTTCATGGATCTCAAGAGGCTTGGTGCAGATCCCAGAGGGCAAATGCTGCAACAGAGAAGGTACATTTCATGGGTCCCACCAGGTGACATTGTTCAACAGATAAGGCATACACATTCTCCTGGTCTCAGTAGGACTGGAAGAAGGGTGATTCCCCAAATGATCTGGTCTCGTGTCATGCAGGGCTTTCCACTGGAAGCCAGTGCAGCACACAAAACCATGGTGTAACATCTTTGGACAACACTGGCTCTTTGGTTGTGACTCAGAGATGATGACTCTTGTGACTAGAGTCAGACATGACTGGCAGTGGAAAACTTTACCTTTTTTAATCAAGAGAGGATCTGAAGCCAAGACTTTGTTGTTCTGGTTGGACAATGGGATCTGTTAAGTTTGCATGAAGAGACAGACGCGGAGTGCTTCAAGCTCTTTGTTTATTAGTGACTACAGCTCAGAACGAACCCACTTTGGCTGGGCTGCGGCTGCTACTTATAGCCAGCAGCCGCAGTTGCCAGCCAATCAGAGTGCAGGGTTTTCCCGCACTTTTTAAACCATTTCTTACATTTTACAAGAACAGTTCAAACTAAACCAATGACTTTAAACCTGCATACATAACAGGATCTAAGCTTTCCTAAACCTCACAAAAGCTTAGAATTAATCCACTGAATTGATCAGAAGGCAATTCCCAGATTGGCTTTGGCTTGGACTCAGAATTACCTGCTAAAAGAAATTGCTTTTACCAACAACTTGATAATAATTCTTTTTACTCTTTTGTTTTGTTTCTTTTAATGCATAGAAATTGGAAAGAACACAGATTCCAGGTTCAAAAAAATAGCTGGTAGGTTTTACTAAGGAATAACCCTGGTTAATTTAAGCTAATGGCAGCTTTTCACCAGCCCTGGAAATGCTAACCCCAGGCCAGTGATTGGTGCTGACGCTTTAGATCACCATTTTACAGCTAAAGTCAAACAATGCAGTACTCTGGACTTGAGCTGCTGAAAAAGTAATAATAGTGTTTATATAACAATGATTCCAGGATGTCCTGCTCTCCAATTTTCACACAGTGATTAGAAGAATGCACTTCTTAGCAGGAGAAAAAAAACAAGTTTCACTCTCTGGCAACTTAAGCAAGTGTCTTGAATCTATATAACCAGTTCAAGGTTAAAGGAAGGTTGAACAGCTTTTTTCCAGAGAGTTGGATTTTTAAAAACCTCAACCACCAAGAACTGGAGGAGGGCCAGTGGTAACAGTTTTTGAGAGTTGGACAGCATGCAAGTTCAATTCTTCTTCCTCCTCCTCCTCTTCCTCCTCTCCTCTTCCTCTTCTTCTTCATCTTTATCATCATCTTCCAGAACTGAACTCAAATGTTGAGTCCTTTCAGGAGGAGTAAGGTTACAGGGACATAAAGTTATATTATAATTTTGGCACATCTATGGTAGTTTGCTTCTGTAGGCACCAAACTAGTTTTACCATTGGATTTTACTAGTGGGATTTAAGGAGTTCCCTAGCCACAACAAAGACTGAGGTATGGCACATAGACCATTGGATTGTCAGTCTTGACCTAAGGCATAGCTATTCTTTCAGCTTCAAATTAATATGTAGGGGTACTGAAAGATTTATTTGGTCAATATTTTAAATGTCTGTCCTCACTCATAGTTCCTGGAACAATATGAAGATAGTAACACCAAACCACACATTTCTCAAAATGGTGCATTCAATAATGCATACCAAAATGTCAGAGGCTATCTGGGAATTGTGGGAATTGTAGACTGAACAATCTGAAAGTCTGGACTGGATTGGATTGGATTGGATTGGGGCAAAGCAGATGAAGAGTTCAATGTGTAGCAGCCTTCTTAACTTTTGTGCAAAGCCATATTGAAAGTAGCTTTATATGGTTTACAGCAACCTAAAATCTGAAAATTTCAAAGTGAAATAACACTTTCACAGGCTACAGTCCATTTCATGTGAGGTAGAAAATTAGTCTATGGTGTTAATTGTAAGGCTGCATCCAAAGTCCCTTTTGCTGCCTTAATATTCACGGACATGCTGTGCAAATGGACCTTACAGCAAACCAGTTTTTCCCCTATTTAGAACAACACATATTCTGCAGATTTGCTGCTATGATTTGCTTTCTAGTTCATTCTATCGAGAGTTGCAAGCCATTCAACCACAGGATCACTGCATGGGATGATATTCAGAGATGTTTGGCACATCATACCATTTATAATTGACCATTTATGGAAAGTTTGGACCATTGCTCATTCTTTTGTACAATATATAATGAAATGAGAGAGAAATATTAATTTGGATTGTCAAAGCATATTTAAAATGAAGGTGATCAATAAAAGTGAAATTCCTTCTGACTGATTTAGACAAATAAGCTACCTTCAGGGAAACTAAATTTGTAGCAAGAACATGATGCGAAGGAGATTTATAGAAATACATGCCATGGACTATAAATGATTTCACTCATGAGCATTTAGTGACCACATCTCCCTCCTCAAAAGTTATGTTTTTATGCAGTTATTATCAAAATGTTTTATGTAGCTATGTTTTGTTATATATTTTAAATGATGTCTTTATTATCTGTTTAGTTAAACAATAAATTGTTGATTGATAGCTATTTTTTTACTAAGTAATAGAAAATGCATATCTCTGGTCAAATGAAAATACACACACACACATATATATATCATACACAGAGAGAGAGACAAAGAGAGTGGGAGAGAAAGAGAGATAGGGAGAGGGAGAGAGAGAGAGAGAATATGATTTCACAACCAGTTTGTTGCTGTGGGTGCTGCAGGGGGTTTGATACAATGCTTTGCCAAAGCACCATGTCCCCTTTGGGATTTGGCTTGCTCTGAAGCCACCTTGCAGTGAGCTAGATCAATTAATATTTCTCTTATCCCAGTTTTTCTTAGTGTCCTGTGTTGAACTTTCCATCTTTAGGGTTGAGTTATCCAGAGCAGCTTGTAGAGGGAGCAAATTGGCTCCGTTCTGTAAATATGCCCAAGCTATTTCAGCTGTCATTTTAGATTTCATCAGCAGTTATTGCCTGATTACAACGTTGCTGATGGATGGCTTTATTTCTTATGCCATTTATCAATAAGATACCAAGGATCCTATGGAAACAGTGTATTTGGAAGGCATTCAGTTTTGAATCTCTGGCTGTAGAAACATCCATGATTCAGTTCCATATAGTAGCAGTGCAGTATTAGTAACTAACATGTGTTTTTTTTTGTTGTTGTTAATATAGTAATGTTAGGCTTCTACCATACTCCCCAGATGGTGAACCAAAAGCTGCAGTGGCAGCATTAGTTCAATGTTTTAAGAAAACTATTAAGGCAATCTTATTTTTCCTGTACTATGGAGCCAAGGTATGTGAAATATTGCCCATTTTGCAAAGTCAGAATGTCTGAAATGTAAAAGAATACAGAACACATGCTGTGTGGCAGATATTTCTGTGATCAATTATTGCTACTCCAAGAACGGTGGTGTCACTTTTTAATGTAAGACCTACAATGAAAGATTTAGGAAAGACTCATCAGACTTTCTGATTGATCAATACAACTGTCACAGCCATGTAAAGGATCATGCAGCCTTGTGACATTTTCATAGGAATGACACATTAGGAACCAGGAGAAATCTGTCAACATACTTTGATTGATGAGGAAAAACTTGTCAAAAACTATCAAACTGACAGCCTTGATAAAAGGTTCTTGGAATGGAAGGGGATTGAAAAGAACAAAAGTTGGGAATGATCTTCTAAACCCTTTCACAGGCATGGGCAGCCATTTGTTAAAGTCACAAGGGAAGCCTTGAGGCATAACAGTTACATGACTATCAAAAGCTGCAAGGGAAATCTGATTGGACGGTATATGTTGCAAAAAGTACAAGAAGTGTGTCAAGCCTTTCTCTGCTACCATTTTCAAAGGCTTGGAAAAACCTTCTGCCAGGGAGTAAAAAAGCTTCCAAAACATCCCTGCTAATTAGAGGTGATAAACCGTGTTCTTCTCTGCTGTCAATGATGATAAAAATGAGACCTGGAAAGTAATCTAAAAACATTTTTATTTATAAAATAAGAAAACCTAACGGAGCTACATGTTTGCAACCTTATCTCCACCAAGGCATATAGAAAAAAAACAAAGGGAAAATATAACGGAAGTTACAGGAAGTGAAGTATCAACTCTGTACACATGCGCAGTAGATCAAAACTCACAAGACTTTCTTATCTTATTACTATGGAGACAAGATAACACAGTGCTGGCTAGCAGACACCTGCTTGCTAGAATATTTATTTATTTATTATTTGAACTTGTATGCCGCCCATCTCCAAGACTCGAGGCTCACAACTAAAAACAGAGACAATAAATACTTAAAAAGCGATTAAACTAATTACAAGCCCAAATACTAAAACCAATTACAGTAATAAACATTAAAATCCCTCCCTCCCCCAAGGAGGGGTCACAGCCTGGGTTGGTCAAATAACCAGGTCTTTAACTCACAGCGGAAGGTGCGGAGGTCAGGGGCCAGACGGAGCCCCAAGGGCAGTTGATTCCAGAGGTCAGGGGCCACGACAGAATAGGCTCGCCGCCAGGGAATCGCCAGCCGGCATTGACCCGCCGACGGGACCCCGAGGAGTCCTTGCCTATGTGCTCGCACAGGGCGGCCAGCATTTGATATTGGAAGAAGACGCTCCCTTAAATATTGAGGACCCATGTCGTGCAGGACTTTGTATGTCAAAACTAGAACCTTGAATCTCACCCGGAGTGCAACCGGCAACCAATGCAAGCAGCGCAGGAGGGGGGTAACATGGGAGAACCGGGTAACTCCCATCACCACCTGCCACCACCATCACCTTAGAAGCTTGAAACAGACAAACCAAAAAAAAGCAGTGACAAAGTGTTTTAAGAATTTGCTGGACCACTCTGTAATTTGTTGGTAAACATCCCCAGAGGTATTCATCTCTGCATTCTCCTTCCCACACAGATATCAATTCCGTGGAAAACAATGAAAAGGTAAAAGAGCTCTTGCATAGCTTACAGGAAAATATCTTGAACCTATATTGGTTATTTCTGTTCTCCCAGGCTTTATGTTGTGATCAGACAGTATTCCAGGTCCTGTTTCTGAGGTGAGATTTCTGCCCGAACACAGAAAAGCATACCACATAAAACAGTAGTAGGATTGCTCAATGATAGGAATTATTAAACATGCTTTCATCGAAATGACTTGAGGGGCAGAACTCCCATCTGGCAAATGTTGTACCCATTTTTTAATCAAAACCCATCAGATCAAACCTTTCAGGAAGTGGAGATTGCACCATGTAAACAAAATAAGACAGCTATGAAGTGTCTTCTTTTTCTGTTTTTAAGTATGATCTGCAGTTTATGTGCCCCGGACGGATACTGGTTCATTGACATCAGACAATCTATGAGAAAAGCTAGATGCACCTCTATACTGGCTGAAAATAACTAGGAATTTTCCAGCAGTATTGCTCCTTGGTCTCAGATAAGAAGAGGAAACACAGAGTTTCAAATGGAATGGAATAAAATGGTATTTTTAAAATGGTATAAAAATGTGACTCCATTCTGCACTGATAAGACATCTGTAACTTCAATCAATCAGTTTATTACAGTCATAGACCAGAGACCAGAACAAATAAAAACACTCAGTAAATATACAATTAAAAATTCTAATATAAAATAATAAATAACAATTAAAATCCATGATAAAATTCAGTCTGTCAATTATACATGGCACTGATAGACATGGAATTGGGACCATTGCATTATCATCTACAAAGCATCCATTATAACCCTTATATTCAACAAAGAGCCACAACTTTATTAAGAAGTTTTTTTTTCTCTAATTCTACCTATCTTCTATCTAAATCTATTTGACACTGGAGCCAAAATGTCTCTTAAATAGTTCATCAATAGTTCAGTCTCACAATTAAAGAAAATTGGAGGGCAGGGAAGAAGGTGAAATCCAGTAATAGAAGATTTCTTCTAGTATTCTCCTTTTATTTTGATATTTAAGGTTTTTCACAGTGAACAAAAGAAAAAAAAATAACGAACATATACAAATGAAACACAAAAGAGAAATCCACTAATTAGAGGATGGTACATTAATATTAGCCTGGAACCCGAGGCACAAGTGCAAGCAGGAAATTTTTAATAAAAGGTACTGCAGTCCTGAAAAAATCTCAGCAATATATTTTAAGCCTAAGCTGGACAACTTGTTATTGCAACGTTGGAATATTTTTTCTTATATGTTTACAATAAGAAAATATAGTAGCTGGTTCCTGTCAGTATAAACAACTGAATATATCATGTAGCAAAAGAAGACATATATCTTATACATAGAAAAACGCAGGTATAGGAAAGATAAAAAGCCCATTGTTTTAGCTGTAGATAAAGAGACTTCTGCTTAGCCATAAAAAAGGAAGTTTGCCGTAACTGTAAGATAAGAAACCATCTGTTTTAACAGAATATGAAAAGAAGATATTCGTGCTAGGAGAAAGATGTTCATGTTGATAGAGCAGAAAACTATTGTAATAAAACTGGCGCACTTCGTTCTATTAATAACAATTGGCTAAATTTTAAACTAAAAGTCACATAAAAAAGGACAGAGACGTAATCCCCTTTGCATCCACCCAGTCAAAGACAACTTCTTTGACTCTCCATTGATCATCTAGTGGTTTGTATTAAATTCCCAGCTTGGGACACAAATAGAGGAAACAAAGGAGTTTTATCATTCTGATAGCAACCATATTTTAAGTGAAAGAGAAAAATCTACACCAATGTAAACTAAAAGAGAGAGAGTTGGAGGAGGAGGAAGACAGAAAACAAGGGGATACAGCAATCTGGCATTAATCTAAATTCCACAGGTACAGGCTGTGGAAAGTAAAACTTCAGGATTAGAAAATGATGTTGCAAGTGGAAAGGGGCTGATGCAGTCATGTGAGGACATCTAGACTGGGACTCAGAATTCAATATTGAGGCTCTTGAGCAGGGGCGTCAAACTCGTGTCGTCATGGCAGCATCATGTGACATATGACTTTTCCCCCTTTGCTAAATCAGGCGTAGGCGTGGCCAGCGCGTGACATATCCAGCCCACAGGCCATGAGTTTGGCAGCCCTGCTCTTGAGGAATTTATGGAGCCTATATTTTCAGCTATTTATTTTTTTGTTTGTTTATATTTTTATTTACATTTGTTACATCCACCCAGCTCCAATTCCATTTTATAAATTATTATAGTGATAGCAATAGCACTTAGTCTTATATACCGCCCATAGTGCTTCACCGTTTTCTCTGGGTGGTTTACAATATCAGCATGTTGCCCCCAACAATCTGAGTTCCTCAGAAGGATGAAAGGTTGAATCAACCTTCAGCCCCGTTCAGGATCGAACTCCACGATGTAGGCAGATTTTGTCTGCAGTTCTGCATTCTAACCACTGTGCCCCTAGGGTTCTTGATGAATTATGTTCACTCATCCCTTTGATTTCATCACAGAAAAGCTACCCAAAGTGAGCGTGTGGATCATTCCTTTCTTAATCTTTGAACTGATCCACCCCAAACTACAGTATAATCATGGCCAATGTGAAGTTGCAAGACAAGCCACGAGGAGGACAATGGGAAGCTAGAATGAACCCAACAGCTTCTCAGCTCTCTTGGCAGGGAGTTAGAAAGAGCAGCTGAAAGTCCTTAGTTGACAGCTGACTTCTTTTACTTTCTGCTTGAATGCCCAGAATGCAAAAGGCAAAAACAGACATCTCCAGTTGAGCAAGAACTTTGCAGGAACCAAGCAGGAGATACCTAGCCTCTTCTTTGGGACCTCTTGGATTCCCACACCCAGCATTTTCTGTTGCTTGCAGTAAAGCCCCAGTCTCCAGATAACTCCATAACTGCATCCCTGGTGGGACAAGAAAGCAAGACTGGCCTTGCTGCATATTTTCCCTATTGAAGACAAAACTGGAGGGATGATATTTTGAAATGTCGGGAAGGCCCATGATAGAGCAATATTTGATCATTGCTTAGGAGCTGATAGGAGCAACATAAAACTTCTACTTAGCATTGTGTTTAGCACTGGATTATTATTCAGCCAGAAACTGAAAGCACTTGATGGAAGAAGCTCATTTGGAGAACAAGGTGGCAATTTTTTTAATACGGTAGTAAAAATTATTTCCCATTACTAAGTTAGTCTGGAAAAAAGCTTGGGTAGAGACAGTGACATAGCAGCACAGGTGTTACAGACACAAAGCTTCCAGTTTCAGTCCCTGCAGCCTCTGTTACTGTGAAAGCCTTTGCTATCTGATCCAAACATTTGAAGCTGCCTGGGATTAAATCTTCAAATGTTAACACAAAAAGTTCATTCTTGGTTACTGAACCCATTCCAATTTCTGACTCCCAACAGGAGCAGTCAAGAAGGATTTGAGCAATAGCATCTCTTCCCAAATTGCAGAAAAATGCCCAACGGAGTAGTGGTAGGATTCAAATTTTTTTACTACCAGTTCTGTGGGCATGGCATGGCATGGCTTGATAGGTGTGGCTTGGTGGGCGTGGCAGGGGAAGGATACTGCAAAATCTCCATTCCCACTCTACTCCAGGGGAAGGATACTGCAAAATTCCCATTCCCTCCCCACTCCTGGGGGAAGGTTACAGCAAAATCCCATTCCCTCCCCACCCCACTAACCTGCTTTCCAGCTCTGTTCTCCTGTGCAGGGCAACAAAAGAAGACTCAATCGATCAGCTGGGACTAGGGAGGCAGAGAATAGATGGGGGCAGGGCCAGTCAGAGGTGGTATTTGCTGGTTCTCCGAACTACTCAAAATTTCCCCTACCGGTTCTCCAGAACTGGTCAGAACCTGCTGAATACCACCTCTGCAACGGAGTAAAATAACAAGG
The DNA here is from genome assembly GCA_009733165.1 of Naja naja. NCBI lineage: Eukaryota > Metazoa > Chordata > Lepidosauria > Squamata > Elapidae > Naja > Naja naja. The sequence continues at coordinate 42,014 of SOZL01001434.1, forward strand.
ACCAAATGCAACAATTATCTCAGTGGATATGAGATAGCTTTGTATGTTCCTATTTTGTGTTCACTCTTTCTCTTTTACAAAGCTCCCAAGGAATTTGCTTCACTAAAGGACTACTGTATATTGGTCATGATCGTAGCTAACCTTCTGGCCTAGCTCCGAATCATTAGGGTAAGAAGAAAATGCAATATTGAAATTTTTTTTTCTCCACTGCTATTATAGTTAAGTCAAATAGTCTTCCGGTACCATAGCCCAGATCTATTCAACCCTTTATCTGATATCAGCTCTCTGAAACCAAGTACCACATTTCAAAATGTTGGAACTCAAAATAAACGGGAGTTGCTAGGCAGGGTTTGCCAGAAAAAGCATCCACCTTCCCCAAATGAAATTGGCAACAAGAAATATTCTCCAAGTTGAAAAAAAGTGGGTTTCATATAGCATTGTTCCTTCAGAATAGATCTTATACTGTGTTCCAAAAGGAAGAGGAACCTGGGGAATATTTATTCGTACTCTCTTTTTTCTTTGAGACTTCACAAAAGAAACAAGAGTTGCATCGAGTTATTCCAGTTAAGGCCTAATGTCAGAAGCAACATACCGCACAGACTGTGGGAAAAGGTCATTCCAGAAGGACTTGACTACTGTTAGCAACTAACATGAAAGTAGCAGCTCAATCACTCTGCTGCCAGGTGACAAACAACCAGAGTGAGAGACTGCAGGCCAGACTGTGCAGCTCAATCGATCAATCAGAATAAAGCTGAAAGGGACCTTGGAGGTCTTCTAGTCCAACCCTGCTGCTCAAGCAGGAGATCCTATACCATTTCAGACAAGTGACTGTCCAGACTCTTCTTAAAATCTCCAGCAATGAAGCACCCACAACTTCTGAAAGCAAGCTGTTCCACTGCTTTGACTTGCACGTGGGCTTGTGCTAAATGAAACAAGCAGCGACAGGGTGTGCCAAAATTGTCAGTATCCTATATTTTTAGGATAGAAGAACATTGCCTACTGCAAATGTTCTTCACATCCAGCATTTTGGCACATTCTAGACCAAATTCAGATCATTCTATTTGTGCGGCTGCTGCGGGTCGATGTTGTTACTAATTTGGTTTTGAAAGCCTAAAAAGCAAATGTTTCTTCCTGCTAAGCATTCTCTGTGTGGGTAGATGGCTAGGTGGGTGGGTTGCTTGAGGCAAGGAAATAGTATGTGTCTCTAAAACAAAGTGGGTCTTACATCATTCATCCCTCTCTGTTTTCACTTCCTTCGCATTTTGTTCTCTCTGCTCTATTTCTCTTAATTAAATATCCCATCCCATCCAACTGTGTTCCTCCCATTTTCTCCCAGTGTTCTTGCCTCAAGCACCAATGCTTGACTCAATGTCTCATGGTTTCAAAGCCTTCTTCTTTGTTAAGGCCTTCCAAGGACTTCTGCAAGACACGTATCAACATACTGCCCAGCACTGTTAATTCATCTTTCCAAAATCTATATTATAACTAACATAAATTTACCTTTTATTCTCTCTGATCAATTGCCTGTCAAATCTTTTAATTTCACACAGGTCTTCGACCTCGATATGATCAGCTGACTAATCAATCAAGCATACAGGTCTTTAAACAAAGGCTGGATGGTCAAATGTCAGAGATTCTCTACTGAACCCTTCACCAAGCAGCACTTTGGACTGGATGACCTCATCTCCAACTCTAGGATTTTATGGTTCTTGTGTGCTTCCCCTCTTTCCAACCTTTGTGTTTCTTTACTAATTTCACAGCTTTAATCTTGTTTATTTATGTAACCAGCTGCAACCTTTCTTTTTTAAATAATAGTCACAAATTGGAGTCCTTCCAGACTAAAGCAGTTGAATATATTTCATAAATATTTTTAATGCAATTAATCAGAAAAGGGTACATTCCAACAGTTAGTTCCAAGTTACTAGCAATTCTTGGGAAATGAATAATGTTGCAAACATAAGACACCTGCAGTCTGCCCTTTCGCTGCTCAAAATCCAGCTCTTCTTCCTATCACTCCCCCACCCACCCCCATCAAATTGCATGCAGCGTGCTTGTTGTTTGGATTAATTTCATGCGTTGCTTGTGATTTAAGGTATTAGTGACAACATATAAAGTCCTACATGGCTTGGGTCCAGGGTACTTGCGGAGGCGTCTCCTGCCGGCATCACGCTCCGATCGCCCTGTACGCTCCCACAGGCAGGGCCTCCTTGGGGTACCGTCAGCCAGACATTGTCAGCTGGCGGTGCCCAGGGTAGGCTTTCTCTGTGGGAGCACCCACCCTGTGGAACCAGCTCTCCTTGGGTCTTCGTTTGGCCCCTGATCTCGCTCCTTCCACGGGACCTGAAGACCTGGCTGTTTCAGTAGGCTGGCCTGGATTGAACCAAGGGGGCAGGATTCTTTTAAGGTTGCTTTAATTAGTTTTTAGTTTATTATTGCATTTGTATTGTTTAATTATTTTTAAAGTAAATTATTGTATTGTGCTTTTATACTGTGAGCCGCCCTGAGTCCTTAGGGAGAGAGGGCAGCATACAAGTCTAATAAATTATTATTATTATTATTATTATTATTATTATTATTTATTCTTGGGTTGTCTCATAAAGGATCCTCTCAATAACAAGAAATATTCCATGCAACTATTCTATGTCTCCCTTTTCACTACCCCATTGTCTACGTAACATCTAAAGATTAAGACCATAAATGGTAGGACATCACAATGCTAGAAGAACAGCTCTGCCTCCACCTAAGATCACTGACTGTCAGCCATCAGGGATTGAAAGATGAATGAGCTGGATATAGTAAGATGTTATCACATAATCAATTTTGTGTATCACTAAGCCACAATTCCTATCAGTGGGCTTGCTAGACCAATGGGTAACTGAAATTCAGCTATCCCTGAAGGAACAACAACTTGCCCATTATTGATACATGCTGTGCAAAGTGGAGACTGTTAAGTTTGCATGAAGAGTCAGCGAAGAGCTTCAGTGAAGAGTTTATTAAGTGACTACAGCTTGAATGGACCCGACTTGGCTGGGCTACGGCTGCTTCTTATAGCCAGCAGCTGTAGTTGCCAGCCAATCAGAGTGCAGGGTTTTTCCGCACTATTTAAACCAATCCTATTTGACATTTTACAAGAACAATTCAAAATAAACCAATGACATTCAAACCTACATACATAACAGAGACCAAACAGATAAGGAACAAGTTTAGCTTGTTCAACTGCAGAGATAACAGAATAGGTCAAAATGTTACGACACTATTTGCTAGGCTTCCTGACATCTATGTGCAATTTTTTTCCAAAGGAAGAAGGAAGGAGCATTCTAACTTGGTGGGATGGGTAGAAGCAAACTTCACACACAAATGTTGGTTCTCTATCGATAAAGCATCATGTTTTACATGTGAAACCTCACCAACTTCAGGAAGCCACTCAACTCCATCTTACATGTTTTGAAAATGGTTGTTAATAGTAATAGTATGATGGACTAAATTGAAACACTGCCAAATCATTCAGACTCCCAGCAGCTTACAAAGACAATGCAATGCAAGAAAAACACCACAATTAAGAAAAACAGGTAACAATAGAATATCCACAGTAAGGAGAAAAATACAAATTTAACTTGATAATCCTAATAAAAGCAGAACATCCAAACAATTCATGAGGTCAACACCCCCCCCCAAACAAAAGTAACAATATATATTTTTGTAAAATAAATAAAGATGGCAAACATTTCTCAAAGGGGTGGAGTTCAACCCTCAGTAGTTTCCAGAGGGTGTGCTATTCCTCTTTCTCTTCCTCCCTAACAGAACATAAAGGGAAGAGCAAGCAATTTTGAAAGAAAAAAATGGACTCCGTTGGGAAGTTCTTTTTTCTTTTTCTTTTTTCTCTTCCTCCCAGACATTGGAGTAATTTATTCCAATATCTAAAATCTTTTGTATATAGAAATCCTCTGAGAAGTCAAACCCAAATTTAATTACCCTATAAGCAATTCAACATTCTCTTTTTTTTTTAAAGGTAAAAGATAGATGCCCAGAGCTATGTAGTTGGTCTGGCTTTCAGATTCTCAGTATGAGGGTATGGACTGCAAAAGAAAAGGAAAGATCTCTCTTGAATTCCACTCCTGGTTGACTTCCTGAACACCTGGACTCCCTGGAGTTTCTGTTTTGACACCACTATGGAGTGGGTGTACCATTGTCTAGGGGGCATGGTGGCTCAGTGGCTTAATGACACTGGATTTGTTGGCACTCGTTTGAACCCACGGCACCACATGGCAGAGTGAGTTCCTGTCATTTGCCC
>SOZL01001435.1:0-14051 GCA_009733165.1 Naja naja
GGTAGTTGATTTTTCCCCTTATCATCTTGGATAGAGACAGGGATAAAATCCAACTGAGTCTTAGTCAGACAGCTTAGGATTGAAAAAAAAAACCAATTCCTTACTGGCTTATTATAAACATGTTTCAATTTTAATTTCAAATTGAAAATCTCCCCATTAGACCACAGATCACATCTTTAATTAATTATTGTAAGCATAGCTCAGATGGCTACCTGTACCATTCATTTAGTACAGCTGCAAGGCCTCTCTTTTGATAATTTAATAATTATAAAGGAAGATGTCATTTAAGCATATGTAGCCCTACTGGGGATTTCACAATGTTACACTATAGTGCTGTGATGGTGAATCTATAGCATACGTGCCAGAGGTGGAACATAGAGCCCTCTCTCACATGAGCTGTTGCCCCAGCTCAGTTTCACCACACATATGCATGCACACCCTCCTGCCAGCCAGCTGGTCTTCAGCTCTCTGCCATGCATGCCGGGTGGTGGGGCACATGTGGGAGTCATGTGTGCATGTGCTGGGGAAAATAAGTGGGGGGGTATGCATGCATGCATGTGCTGGGAGTGCAGGGGACTCATGTGCATATGCAGGGTGTATGCATGGGGTGCATGCGCATATGCATGGGGTGTATGCATGGGGCACACATGGGGCACATTCACACAATGCTTTGCACACATTGCATTTTGGGATGTGCACACATGCACACACTTTGGGCACTTGGTACCAAAAAGGTTAGCCATCACATATATATATATGCCGAAATGGATACTGACCCAAGGAATCTGCAACTACATGAAGTACTCTCTTTGGAAAAACATATATGAGCAGCCTCATAGAATCCTACATTGGAAGTAGCTATTGATGCAAGAATTCTTAAATTTAATTGTGAGTTTCAGTCTATTTCTCTTAATCAGAATATTTAAAATGTTATCCAGAATATTTAAAATGTTATTTCTCTCTTCTAAGGTATTAAGTTTTAAATATAGTAGCCACTCTCACCAACTCATAACTAAAGTATTAATTAAAATATTGAGGAGTAAAATACCTAGGTCTTACCCTTGTGGCATCCCTCTGAATCTCTCTCCAATATGATGGAGGATTTATGCTGCTCTTTGACCGTAATAAAGGTTGATTGATTGATGTAGGATTATTAAAGAGCACTCTTTGAGCCTAATCTTCAAGACAGCTATATATCCACTTAATTGTCATGCCATCCAGCCCACATTCAGCTAGCTAGCTAATCAGCATGCCACCGGGTACTCTGTCAAATATTTGGCTGAAGTCAAAATAATATTAAAGCTACAACATCTATTCAGGAAGTAACCTGATCAAAAAATGAGATAGTATGGCAACATTTGTTCGTAATAAAACTATGCTGCTTTCTGATAATTATCACATTGTTTTCCAGGGGCTTATATATCACTGTCCTTATCTTCTCTAGAAATTTCTGCGATATCAGTGTCAGAATGTCTGGCCTCATAGTAGCCGTTCATGGAAACTCCCAAAGCTAAAAGCCATTCAGAGCCATTATTGCATTGTTTAGTTTCCAGACCAGGCACGAAGATAATTATTACTGTATTCTAAATTCCTGTGATACAGATTGATATAAACTCTTTTATTTTCTGCTTGTATAGTGTAGAAGTGTAGTTATTAGTTGAACATTATTAGCTTTATTGAAATTCTGCCCCTGGATTATGCCATTCTTTAGTAAAGTTGTTAAATATCGGTTGTCTTCATTTTATGTCTCTTCCATTATGGAATAGATTGGAATATTCCACTCTCCTACTTCAGTCATGTAGATTGACATTGCAGAAAAAAATCTCCAATAAAAACAAAATGAAAAACAAAATAAACTGACAGCAAACAAGAGTTCTTAAGGAAAAATGGCCTTGATTAATATATTAGTTGTTAAGTGGCGACTAATAAGATTAACTCTCTTCTCCCTTGCCCAGCAGTTACTTAAAGTAATTGCATTTTTTGAAAACTGTATTATCATCATTTTGTGCTATGTGATGTCATAGGAACAACAGTGTGGGTCATGTACCACTCAGCAAATGTTCCTGACTCTGTTATCACAACTTTTTAAAGTCCAGCACTTCTGCCAGCTGAAGATATTCTAACCTATTGTGTTTTAAACCATAAGCACAGGGCATAAACAATAATGAGCAGTAATTTCATGAATCTATAGCCTGCTCACAACAGTATTATTTCAAATCATGATTCAGAACATCACTGCAATGTGGGAAATAGTCATAAGGCACTGAAGAACAGATGAGATATAACAGGACAACCTGTAAAATACAGTAAACTTCATGTTATGAAAGAGTCAGAACAGTAAAAGGTGGACTAAGTAATAAAGATCAGGACTAGTTTATGGAACTCATGATGAAAATTTTGAAAACTCAAGGTATCTTTTTTGAAGTTCATTTTCTAGATAGAACTGAATAAATGATAGAATTGCCCATTGTCTTTGATAATACAAAACAATTTGCCTTCACTGTTCGATTGTATTTAAAAAGGGGAAAGAGTGGAAAGTAACCACACGGGACAGATTGAGTGCACATCTAAACTGAACCCTTAAACTACTCCTCTTCTGTACTTATAGATATGAAAATCCTGGCTGAGACACTTGGGCGAGACTTGTGATTACATACTACTATGCCTTCCTCCATTGGACAACTACTTGGCTACTACGCCCCTTCACTTCCCTTTTCCAGGAAAACATCTGCCAATCATTTTTCTTCCTACGGGGAAAAATTACACATATGCACAGAAATGTATGTGCATAAACACACTACAAAGTTCAGTTAAATTTATATATACAAAGTTAAGACATATATATGAGCCATGATGACACAGTGGTTAGAATGTAGTATTGCAGGCTAACTCTCTCTGAGCTTGCTTGTTTTCTTGCAGATTTTTCATTACCCAACCTAGGTAATGTCATCATTGCTAGTGATAATGTTACCTAGTTTGGATAATGAAAGCTCTAAAAGAAAACAAGCAACCTCAGAGAGCAACGAGAACCTTCATATCAACCCTCACTTACAAATATTCTCCTTTATCAGGCTTTATCAGACTTTGCCCACAGTCAGGAGTTTGATCCTGACCAGTTCGGCTTGATTCAGCTTTCCATCCTTTAGTTAGTAAAATGAGGGCCCAGATCGTTAGGGGCAATTTACTGAAAGTGCTATAAAGTCCTATGGAGTGGTAGTTAAGTCTACATGCTACTGCTATATATTCAAACACAAGGGCCATCTTTGAAAAGAAAAATCTTTTCTTGACATCCTGTTGTACTCTATTGTCTTCTAGGGCAAAGTAGAGTTGAAATAGGAATGCATCATTTCATTGATTTTCCAGACTTTTTTTTAGTTCCCGTAGAAAAGCCTAGGACAAAAATTAGCTAGCTCAGGAAAAGAAAAACATGTTTTGCCAGATTTCAAACCAAATATATTCAGTTTGCTAAACAAAGGTAATATCAACTCTTCTATTTCAGTCCTTTGTTGTTGTTTTTTTTAAAAAGTTCTAAAAATTGTTAGAGATGAGGAAGGGCAGCTACAGACTTAGCTGTGGGTATATTTCTTCCTCTGCAAAGTAACTTCTGACCCATAAATCTACAGTGTAAGGAAGTAAATCACTCCATCAAAACTATGAAGTCAAGATGACATGAGAAAACAATATGTTAAAATCACAGTAGACTATTGTATACATAAATCACTTCTCTAGTAAAAGTGTATAACGGTTATAGATCTGTTCTTTCATTTTAAATGTTTATAGACTTAATTTATTTTAAAGCATAAGGAATCTAGACTTCCATCTTGATTATTCTTCCAAAGAGAACTCTTTTGTATAAAGTAGGCAGAAAACCACCTAAGTAGCATACTTTGTCTCTCTGAATTTACAAACTATTAATATCAGCATTTGCTTAAGGGGCTTTGCCTTTTATGGAAACATGGCCTAACTTAAAAAAAACATTTCATGTTATTTCTGCTACCTCTGATTACTGATATAACACTACTGAAGTCATTAGACAACTACCAATAATAATAGGAATAATTCATTTACAGTAGATTGCTAATAGAAAAATGATATTTACAATCTACTGGTAGATAGGAGAGAAATGTGAAACGTAGTTGCTAAGACCAAAGATATCTTTGGGGTCACTTCTTTTCAATGAAACTAGCCCAACAATTCATGCCAATGGAAGAGACCTACTACAAATCTCATCTAAGGAATTCTGGCAGGAGGGGTCAAGAAGAACCTTTTCCACTGTGGCCCTGTCCATGTGGAATATTTTACCACCAGAGATGGGAACTCGTCTAACTCTTTTGGTCTTCCAGAACAGTATTAAAACTTGTATTTGCCAGTTGGCTTGCTTTGCCAGAGCGGCACTCACCACTGGAGGTGGCTGACAGAATAAGAGGACATCATCTCTTTCTCTTTGTGTTTCGTACAATTTTAAATTTTTAACTTAAAATCAGAATCATAAATAAAAAAATGCATTTCAGTTTATGTTGTTTGCCTTGGCGTTTGTTTAGTTCTACATTCCTAAAATGTAAGGATTGGCAGCCAGTGATTTTTTAATAGACTATGATAAACAAGATACATAACGTACCTGATCACAAACCACAAATAAAACCAAAAATTAGAGATCAGTAACAGTTTTATAAATGACAACTTGTGATCCTAGATTTATCCCATGAGCAGCCCAACAGCGTTTCCAAGATGCTTTCAAAAGCCAGTATATCTAACAAATCCAAATGCTGTGTAGATCACTTTCGATCCACAAGGTAAAAGCAGAATGAACTTTCATCTTTTCTGAATTTTGTTGGCATTCATCTGGTGGTTTACTAATCCACACATCAGTTTAGTATTCAATTCATTTAAATCACATGTCAATGACTACAGATGGATGTCAGCAAACGTCAGCAATATCTTGTTCCAAATCTTAAAATCATCTTATTCTCTCAAAGGATATTGCCATGCATTTGTCCAGACAATGTATGTTTCCAATAGTACCATTATTTGTATCTCTTGAAATGCTTTTACAGAATTTCAAGACTACATGATTGTACCTCCTGCACTCCAATAAGATCTATTCCTTCCCTTTCACATTTATTGGGCCAGCATAACTACAGGTAGGCATATAGACTAATGGATCAACACAATAATAAATCAACTATTGCCACCATTGTCTAGTGTCTTAGTTCTGTGGAATATTTAAAAACCCTTACATTAGGTACAAATGATGCCTTAACAAACTGCATATACAAATGGAATATGAATTATGATTACCTATTAATCCTCCACAAAATAATACTTTCTGGCAGAAATATCACCAGGAAATTCTTGTACTGTTTCAGTTATGTTAAGTTTAGCTTAAGCTATCGGGGGATATCTGAGGACAAAAGTATTTTCCTCAGCCTTTTTCCATAAGTGAGTGCATTTCCTTTCCAATGACCATGATCACTAATTTCTTTCCTGGTCATGGCCCAATCAACGCAGACCACTTTTACGTCTTTGCCCGTTCCATGGTCTGATCACTATCTCCTACGGCTGGTCTTCCAACAAGCGCCCCCACTGCTGGGATGAGGAGCCACGTAGGTGGTTCCGCCCCAAGCTTTATGGACCCGGCGGTTCCAGGCGGAGCTGGGGCCTCTTCCTCTTCCTGACTCACGGCTCTGCCGAGGATCTGGCGACCGCCTGGCAGCGGGCTGCGTCGGAAGCCCTCGACAGGGTTGTCCCCATCGACCCCTTACGCCGTGGATCCCGAATGGCTCCCTGGTATTCAGAGGAGCTTGGGAGATGAAAGCGCCGTCGAAGGGGCTTAGAGAGCAGGTGGAGGGCCACCCGCTCCCAGGTCGTCGAGCCCAGTTAAGAGCCCACATTAGGACTTACCTGGGAGGCGATGAGAGTGGCGAGAATGTCTTATCTCTCCGCCCTCATGCGTCCAGATAACCGCCAGCCGCCCTGTTCGGGTCACGTTCCCTTCGTCCAGAGGAGGGGCGGACCCGTTAGAAAGAGGCTGAGGAATTTGGGCAATATCTGTCGGATAAGATCGCTCGGATTCGGGCGGGTTGTCCTCTGATTTGCAGGGGTTGGAGGAGCGGGATCACGGGGAGTCTGGCCATTACGTTTTGGGATGAGTTCGATCCTGTTTCCGAGGATGAAGTGGGCGGGATTATGCGGCCTGAGTTCCACCACATGTTTGTTGGACCCGTGCCCTCCTGGTTGGCTTATGCCGCCAGGAGGTCACCTGCAGTTGGTTCGGGCAGTTGTCAGCACTTCTTTGAGGGAGGGTGTCTTTCCCTCCGCCTTGAAGGAGGCGGTGGTGAGGCCCCTCCTGAAGAAGCCTGCCCTGGATCCGACCGTGTTAGACAACTTTCGTCCAGTCTCCAACCTTCGCTTTTGGCGAAGGTTGTTGAAATGTGGTGGCCCGGCAATTTCCGCTTTCCTGGAGGAAGCGGACTACCTCGATCCATACCAATCGGGCTTCGGCCTGGTTTCAGCACGGAGACAGCATTGGTGCACTGTTGGATGATCTCTGGAGGGCCGGGACAGGGGTTGTTCCTCTGTCCTGGTCCTATTAGACCTCTCAGCGGCTTTCGATACCATCGACCATGGTATCCTTTTGCGCCTTGTGGGGTTGGGGGTGGGGGCACTGTTCTTTGGTGGCTCTCCTCCTACCTCACGAGGCGGTCTGTCGGTGTTGGCAGGGGCAGAGGTGTCCCCAAGGGTGCTCACTTGTGGGGTCCCTCAGGGGTGGTCCTCTCCCCTCTTATTTAACATTTACATGAAACGCTGGGTGAGATCATCCGTGGTTTTGGGGTGAGTATCATCAATATGCGGATGATACTCAACTGTATATCTCCACCCCAAACCAGATCAGTGATGCCCTCTCGTGATGACTCGCTGTCTGGATGCGATGCGAATCTGGATGGGCGGCAACATGCTTCGACTCAACCCGGCCAAGACTGAGTGGTTGTACATACCGGCATCCCGTTCCAGTTTAGAATGTCCATCGTTGACCATAGGGAGTGGTGTTGCCCCTGTGGATAGGGCGAGAACCTGGGGTCCTCCTGGATGCGGCTCGGTTGGAGGAGCAGGTGGGAGCCGTCGCCAGGGGCCTTTGCCCAGGTTCGGCTGGTTCGCCAGCCGCCCGTTCCTGGACGGGATGCCCTGCGTCACGGTCACTCATGCCCTTGTTACCTCGCGACTCGACTATTGCAACGCTCTCTATTTAGGACTGCCCTTGCATACCATCCGGAGACTGCAGCTGGTGCAAAATCTGGCGGCGGTGATGGGAGTTTCAGTTCTCCCATGTTAGCCCCCTCCTCGCTGCCTGCATTGGTTGCGGTTGCTCTCGGGTGAGATTCAAGGTTTTAACTTTAACATACAAAGTCCTACATGACATGGGTCCTTATTATTTAAGGGAGAGGCTGCTGCCGACATCGAATACTAACCGCCCTGTCGAAGTCACAGACAGGGACTCCTTGGGGTCCCATCAGCGGGCAATGCCGGCTGGCGGTCCCCGACGGCGTGCCTACTCTGTCGCGGTCCCTGAACTCTGGAACCAACTTCCCTGGGGCTCCGCTTGGCCCCTGACCTCCGCACCTTCGCCATGATTTGAAGACCTGGTTATTTGACCAAGCGGGCTGTGACTCAGGGTGGGGTGTTTTAGATTTTGTGGTTTTTAAGTTTGTATTAATTGGGACCATTAATTTAATTCTTTTTTAAATATTTATTGTGTTTGTTTTATTGTAAGCCTTGAGTCTTGAGATGGGACATATAAGTCCCATTAATAAATAATAATAAATAAATAAATAAACACTTCTGTCTAGACTCAAGTGCCACTTCTTCTCATTCAGAAGATTAAAAGGCAGCAGTAAATAACAAGTAGGTTGATCATAAGTGCTAGTTCTTACAGAACTGTTCCATCACATAAAAGGGAAAAGCAGGTTTGTTATATATATCAGCTGAGATGTATCATACATAAGAGAATCCATTAAAATGTGTAAGGGTAGACTTTTTATTTCTTGTGTTTTTCTTGTATCCAGTTTTTTAACCTTTCTTTTATCTGTAACCTCATGAGGACTAAATCCAAAAATTAATTAATTTATTTATTTATTTATTTATTTATTTATTTATTTATTTATTTATTTATTTGACTTATATGCCCTCTCTGAGGACTCGGTGACTTACAATAAAATACAACAATAAATAAATTAATTTAAAAAAGTATTAAACAATTAAGCCGAATTAAAATTTAAAACCCCCAGTTAAATAACCCCAGCCCAGGAGAATCAGCACAGCCCAGATTGTAAATGGTGCAGGACAACTGATTTTAAGATAAATTGACTTTGTAATTCAATCATCAAGTCAAATCAGATCAGATCGATTAACTGGATGACTTAATAGGTATTTGCATAGGCCCCCACCTTTTTTCCCTAATGAATTAACCATCTTAACAATCACCTCAGTTGGACAATGTGATAATGGCTTTTTGAATTCACTTAATCTTTTAAAATTGAATCAACAATTTTAAGTGGATTGGATCTAATTTGCACAGGCCTATTAAAGCATACTGCTTAAAACTGGAAGCTTCTCACCATCTGTTCATCTGGTGCTTCTCACCATCTGGTGCTTCTCACCATCTGTTCAAATTTAAGTCTACAGGTATTCTTAGTATAGAAAAAGGAAATATAATCTGTATATCTCAATATGTGAAATAAAGGCTGATGTCAAAAGAATTGTATTCATATTTAACAAGGCTGAACAAATCTTTCAAGGAGTACTTTCCTCTGACAAAGATATGTGTATTTGCATACCTCTTTCACGATGAGATTACCAGAATGAATCCTGCTCAGTATCCCATCCCTGAAAGTGTTCCATCCACACAGAATCCATACCAGAGCTTTCTCAATTGTGGTATCCATTTATGCAATAAGACACACAGAGCTATCATAATTCATGAATAACAAAGTGATACACAGGAAGGTTAAAAATTGTAGGTATAAAATGGTTCAGCCATATTGGATAATATTTGCTGCCGCGTCCTCATATCTAATGGGGAATATTTGGCAACACTAGCTAATAATGACTATTCCATTTGCCAGAAGAACCAGGCAGTCTTCATTCGTCATCTGGATCAGCCAGGCCTTTCATTGGGATCTAACTAATACAAAACATTTACAATTGTAAAATTTACTATAGAAAGGTATGCTATGATATTCTGTAGTCAAGGGAATCAAATGTGTACTTATTAATGGTAAACATCTTTCATTATACACCTTCAGTAAGGGAAGATGAGGAAACAATTAGGTCAAATAGACAGCAATATCTAGAGCAGGGCTTTCAAACTCCCGGCCTACCAGCCGGATGCATCACGCACTGGCCACCACACGCCTGCTTTAGCAAAGGGGAAAAAAGTCCCAATACGTTATGTGATGCTGCCATGTGATGCTTGCGTCATGATGACGCGAGTTTGACACACCTGATCTAGAATGTGTTAAGAATTGGCAGCCCTTTAAAAGGTCAGCTGGTTCTCATATATGGGACCAGCTGTTAAAGGGCTGTCTAATTTGCCTTCATGTATAAGAACTACCTCCCTTCTGACAAGTATTCATAGAAAAGTAAAATGTGTCTCCTTTGGATATTAGATTTTGATATCTATTTCTGCTGGTGCATGTTTAAAATTGTCATGTTTTGTCACAAAATCCACATCAAAAGACAAATGTATTCCTGGCCTTGATAGACTGGAGCATGTTGCTTCTATGACACAAAGTACTTCAACGTAATGAATCATTTTTGTCCTATCTAACTTAGTCTTTCATATGTCATTAATTTGTTTCTATATATCATGAATTGAATACTTGTGGCCTTCCCAATATTGAATTTGTCCCAACCCAATCTTCCAGGACAACAAAGAACAATTGGAGGGACACAGATTACTTATTTTTATGTATTCTGCAACTTTACATACACTATACTCAATTTAAACTTTTTTCAAGTTGAATGCAGCATATCAAGACCAGTATCTCTATGGTGAATTCTTGGCCCTCCCAAGAGCTTCTCCATTATAAGTATTTGCAGTAGCATGACATGGATGAGAAAATCCATTCTGTAATGTCTCAGAAAAATGTAGGGTCCTTGATGCTCTCTGATCTTGGTTCTTTTCTTGCAAATGTTTCATTACCCAAACTAAATAACATCATCAGGACTCTTCATTTCAACCCTGACCTACAAATATTCTTCTTTATTGGTATCAGTAAAATGCCTGCTCTATTTTGTAACAATTCTGTATCCAGAGCTGGCCAGTTATAGCATAAATGGAGACAGTAGATTGAACTCTATCCCATAACAAAGAAATTGTAAGTAAAATGTGTAATGTAGTTTGTGGGGGGAAAAGTGGTTTTTTAAGAAAAAAACAGTTTAACATATATCCTTAGAAAATGTGGACATCTTTTTTAATAAATAAATACAGAGTCTATGATGTTGTTAGACCTTCATTTACAAGGAAATAGATATTTAGGTAAGCCAACACACCTTCCAGTACTGCATCTCTAAAGATATATTCTAAAATGACTAACTTGAAATTGGTTGTCCCATTTTCTATTTTAGCAAACCATTTTCATACAAGTAACTATTAATATGTAGCAAATAGTTGTAAGACAACTAATGATAGTGATACAGTCCGTTTCAAAGATTATGTGGTTTGGACATATGAGAATATTTCAGGATAGAAAAACATCTTCATTTACTCAATTGTTGGTATATTCACCTTTAGGTATTCATAATGGAATCTGTTTAATGAAACACTGGCCCTAATTGACAGCTGTTCTCAAAACCTGAGCTTTCTCAACCACACTATCAATCAGAGGCTGTAATCATATTTGAAACCTTAGATGGATCCAAGGATGCTTCATACAATTTACTCTTTTGTGCCCTGTGGGCAGTAGGATGGGGAAATGATTGCAGAATATATTATACAGCCTTGGTGGAGGAAGGGAATACATTTCTTGGCATTAATTGAAGTTAAAGTTTGGTGCATGCTCTGAGAACAAAAAGACTAACCACAGATTAGAATAATTACTTGGAACATAAGCCAAAAATTTGGAAAATACATTTTCATTTACCAAAATTACTATTAGTTGTATTATTAAAAAGAGTCATTCCATCATAACTGTTATATAATTTTGATTATTTTCTCTGAGAGGGTAGCATATTGTGATATTTCATGGACATACCATTATTAGCAGAAAAAGCCAGATAAAGCAAAAATATATTAAAGTAAGTAAGGGTAGTATAGGAGGAGATAGGGTGGGAAGGCAAACATGCTTGTAAAAATCAGAAGACTGAGATGTAGCATCTCAGCAGCGTTCATGTCTAAATCTAAACGTTTAATTCTTTCACATAATGTCATCTAAACTCTGTGTTCAACGGGCATTGCTCATCTCCTGAGGTGTACAAAAGTAGACAGAGATTACTTCTAGATATCCTCAGAATGCATCTTCTACCTTATCACTAAATAATTACAATGAATTTGGGATTAGGAGAAGTTCCGGTGAATTTTCTCTTTTGAAACTTTTAGTCATTGTTCAAAGGAATGGACAGCTAACAGCTCTCGGTCAGCTGCGGCAGGAAACAAGCAGAGGAGAATAAAGAATAGCCCTAGAGATTAAAACGGGACGTCCTGGAGCAGCTGAATCCGCGGATGAACTTTTCTCCCAAACTGCGCCTTCCCTTTCTTTACTCACCACTCAAAAGGCGCTGGGAGAAGCAGCTCTGCGCCCACAGCAACCAGGCGACCAGCAGCAGCAGCAGCGGGATGGGAACTCGCCCCTGGGAAGGGAGCATAGCAGCGACCGGCTCAGGGAACGTCTCGCCAAGCCTCAAGAACAGCAGAAGGCAGCCAGCAGCAGCAGCAGCAGCAGCAAAACCTGCACCTCCCAGGGAACAAGTCACCGAAGTGTCTCTGCGCTGGGGGCGTAGTAAAAGCACTAAGCCGCGGCAGCTGCAGCAGCCAGGGCTTCCCGAGACCCCGCCTCCGGTCTGGCTGCGACCCTTCCACTCATCTCCTGCTCCAAGAAACGCAACGCCTTCGCTGGTCAACTCCAGCCCCAGGCAGACTTGTCCGTAGGGACGAAGTCGCTTGCTGCGGAGCCCCCACCCCCTGTTCGGCTTTGCCCTGCCTGCTATTGCTGGAAGCCAGGGAGTGGGAAAGCATTAGCTGCTCTCTGCTGGTTATATAGGCCTTTTGCCAACCGGGAGCCTCGGTTGGGGAAAAGCCATCCCCATCCTATTGATCTCCAGTCTGAATTGAAGCAGTGGAGCTTTCAGAGGAGGGGGGGGCACTCGAAAATAAAAGCGTTGCCAAAATTAATCTGGCAAAGGAATGCTGTCATCATCGATCTTTCCCAGTGTTCAGGTTTCATTGAAGGCTCCCACTCTGGACCCCACCCCCAAGTGGGGCTCTGTTCTGAGAAAGCATACAGTATGTGCTTTTATTCTGCTGGGTTGTTAAACTCCCCTTCTTTTATCTGCAATCACATTTCAGTCTGACCACCTCTATCATAAGCCAGATATTTTTTTGCAAATTTGGTAGCTGATGTTGATGCTTTAAAAATTAATGGCCATGCACAGAGTGCCTTTCCCATAGCATTGAATGAATAAACACATATAGTCCTCCCCTCCACCCCTAATGTGAGGTAATTTAGAGCAAGCAGCTCTTTCATTTAGACCAATGAAGCACAAATGGCATAGGGTCCAAGAATGAATCTTGACATCAGATTAGTGATGCAATGGGATAAGGCAACATATCCCATTGCATTCTTAAAAGTAGAATGATCACATATATGCCAACATTTTGTTACAAAGGTCAGTTTTACTCTTGCAGATCAAAAGCAAGTCACACTAAACCACCATGTAATTGGTAACTGGCTGAGTATAATGTGAGAAATCGGATGCCCACATTGCCCTAAGACATGGTTGTTTGAACTATTGCCTGCTGTATAAGCCTCACTCCATGGCTAGATTCACACATCATGTTAAGTCAAAACCTGCAAACTCCACATTATGGCTTGCATAGTGTACAGAGGCAGCCAATACTGTTTTCTGCTGGGGAATTATATTCTATTATTTTAAATGGGCATTTAATCCATTACGTTATACTGTATCTAGTTTCAAACCAGGGGCTTATATTAACGATTTCTATTCTATGCAAAAACCTACCACAGTTATTGCTGGCCAAACTACTTACTCCAAAGAAACAAATCATTTGCAATGATCCTGTTAGGCACAGAAAATACTGTATGGGTTGAGCAAATAATATATTCAATTAAATATCAATATAACTAGAAGACTATATCTCACAATGAGTGAAGAAATTCATTGGAATATACAATTTCACCAGGGATACCCAAAATATCCAGTTTCTAACTGGACACTGAATTGTAAACCTTTAAAGATTAACAGGTTGTAGGCCTGAGGCTCATGTAATTCTTGTTTTCATTTCATGTAATCTTCAGCCTTATTTTTTTTTAAAAGTCCTTCCTTGTAAAAGTCCTTCCTTTCCAATCTACCACACAGTCCTTTCAACAGTTCCAAGAAGGCTCCATGTCCATTTGCACCACTCAGGTGACCCTGATGACACAGATAAACCTCCAGGTGACCTTAAAGACTCTCTAAAAGAATGCAAATGAGCAGCTGTTTGCAAGGAGTATAAATTCTTCCATTCCCTATCATCCAGTCAGAGCTGAATGAGAAGAAAAACATCTTCAAAGAAAACCAGAAAGTCCAACTGCCTCTTGAAAAAGCACCTTTGGGTTCTTCCTTGCAAGTAGAAAAGATGGATAAAGACAGGAGGATGCTACTGATTTCGCTCTACTCTATAGTACCAGTAGCTGAAGAGCAGCAGACACCAAAAGGTTCTGTGTCTGCTGCTGTTTGGCCCACCTGCGCCTGGGCTCTTACCTGTCCTTTTCAAATGCTGTGCACCCGTGCAGCAGCACTCATCAGCTGTCCAGGTGGCACAGCTTAAGGTGTATTAA
>SOZL01001436.1:1969-23421 GCA_009733165.1 Naja naja
GGCTATTTGAGCAGGCTGCGCTGTGCTGACTCCTCTTGGGGGGGGGGTTGTTTTATAACTTGTTTTAGTAATTTGGCTTGTTGGTTTAATTCTATTTTAGGTAATTAATTTATTGTATTGGTTTTAACTGTGAGCTGCCCCAAGTCTGTTCGGGAGAGGGGCAGCATACAAGCCAAACAAACAAACAAACAAACAAATAAATAAATAAATAAATTGTGCTTTTTCTGCAGTCCTTATTACTCTCTGAAGTCTGTGTCTGTCCTATTGGGTTGCAGAACCAAACCAGGCAGTTATAGAGGTGCAGATAACAGACTCAATAATTCCTCTGTAGAACTGGATCAGCAGCTCCTTGGGCAGTTTGAGCTTCCTGAGTTGGCGCAGAAAGAACATTCTTTGTTGTGCTTTTTTGATGACATTTTTGATGTTAGGTGTCCATTTTAGGTCATGCACTCATTTTATGTTCTGCCAGCACTGATGATGTTACCTAGTTTGGATCATAAGACTTCTGCAAGAAAACAACCAAGCTCAGAGAGCCCCCTAAGACCCCATAGTTCTCCTTCTCAAACTTCACAAACCCTACTCCCTGCTAGCACTCATGATGTTATCTAGTTAGGTAATGAAATGTCTGCAAGTAAACAACCAGGCCCAGAGAGCACCAAGGACCCCTCAATCCTCCCCCCACATAAAGCCCACTACCTTAAACTCCATTTCCTGCCTCGGATGAGGAGAGCACATCTTTCTCCTTCTGTCCCGGCCACTTTTTACAGAGGCATCACTGAGAGCGTTTTAACAAACTGTATCCCTGTTTGGTTTGGTGGCCGCAGTGCCTCAGATAGAAAGTCCCTACAGAGAGTGGTGAGGACAGCAGAGATTATAGGAAGTTTGCTTCCCGTTATTCAGGATGCTGCTTATAAGTGCTGTGTGCTTAGAGCCCGAAGCATTGTTAGAGACCTCACACACCCACTTCATGGTCTGTTTCTGTTGCTCCCCTCTGGGAGGAGGTTCCAAAGTATTTCTAGTGGGACTACCAGATTCTGTAACACTGTAAAAGAAGTCGGTGAAATGGGGACCCAGACTGTTGGGGGCAAGAGGCTGACTCTGTAAACCGCTTAGAGAGGGCTGGAAAGCCCTGTGAGCAAATATAAATCTTAAGTGCTATCTTCCTTCCTTCCTTCCTTCCTTCCTTCCTTCCTTCCTTCCTTCCTTCCTTCCTTCCTTCCTTCCTTCCTTCCTTCCTTCCTTCCTTCCTCGCAGTGGTTAGAATGTAGTATTGCAGGATGACTCAGCCCACAGCCAGGAGTTTGATCCTGAACAGCTCAAGATGGACTTAGCCTTCCATCCTTCCAAGGTCGGTAAAATGAGGACCCAGATTATTGAGGGCAAGAGGCTGGCTCTGTAAACCGCTTGGAGAGGACTGTAAAAGCACTGTGAAGCTGTATAAAAGTCTAAGTGCTATTGCCCTTCTTCCTTCCTTCCTTCCTTCCTTCCTTCCTTCCTTCCTTCCTTCCTTCCTTCCTTCCTTCCTTCTGATCTCCCCTTCCTTTCTTCCTTCTTTCCCTCCCTCCCTTCCTTTCCTGTCCTCCCTCCCTTCTGTGGTGACACAGTGATTAGAATGCAGCATTGCGGTCTAACTCTGCCCACTACCAGCCGTTCGATCCTGACCAGCTCAAGGTTGACTCAGCCTTCCATCCTTCCGAGGTCGGTAAAATGAGGACCCAGATTGTTGAGGGCAAGTGGCTGACTCTGTAAACTGCTTGGAGAGGGCTGTAAAAGCCCTGTGAAGTGGTATAAAAGTCTTAAGTGCTATTACTATTCCATTCCATCCCATCCCATTCTCGGATTTGGTTGCTTTCTCTCGGGGGTTGGAGCATAAATGGTCCTCGTTGTTGATTCTTACTTTATTGTTTTTGCAGATTGTTCGGCATGGGGGAAGCCTGGGGCTCTG
The DNA here is from genome assembly GCA_009733165.1 of Naja naja. Classification (NCBI taxonomy): domain Eukaryota; kingdom Metazoa; phylum Chordata; class Lepidosauria; order Squamata; family Elapidae; genus Naja; species Naja naja. Next base: position 3,915 of record SOZL01001436.1, read on the forward strand.
GCTTGGCTGCCATGGGAACAGCAAAGATGTCTATGACCTTCTGAAAACCAACCTGTACCAAGGCAGCCGGTGACAGGTGAGTTCCAGCATCTAAAGCAGCTGCATTTCTCGGTCTGTGTGACTTGGTGTTGATGATGAGGGTCCTATGCAAAGAGCACAGCTAATTCCCAGCTTTCTACAATCGTTCGTTTAGTGACAGTTAAGAGTTAACAACGGCACTGAAAAAAGTCACTTTGTTCTGACCCAAACCGGTTCCAAGAGAGCAAACACAAGACAAAGGCAGCAGCACAACCTTTTAATGTTTCATCTATGAATTCTCTATCTTCACAGATAAAGGGCTGCTTCCAGCTATTTAGCTCTGACAAGAAAGAGCCTTGCCAAGTTGTATTTCAAAAACCCACAGATAAGAAATAGTTTACAAGAGTTTTCAAATACTAACTATAATGTCCACGAGGCTGAGTTTTAAAACGTCTTTGCTTCCTGCAAAGAATGTCTGATTCACAGCTGGCTTTTATATTCTTGAAGGAGGGGCCATTACCTTGCAGCCTTACTCCCAAGTCGCCCGTGCTGTTGCAGCTGCTCTTTCCTGTGAGCAATCCTGCGCACATGCGCACTTGGCACAGGCTCCTCGGGAACCTCCTCACCGCTGCTGCCAGCCCCCATAATCTCTGAAGGCAGCAGTCCACTCCCTGATGGTCCTGGCCCCTCATCTGAGTCCACGCTCTCCTCAGCCGTCCTCACCTGCTGCTGGCTAACCACAATACACTTTAGGACCTTTCTTTCATGCTTAACGGCCATTGCAGCATTCCCCACACAGTCGCGTGATCGCAGTTTCGGCAACTGACTCGTATTTATGACGGTTGCAGTGCCCCATGATCTCCTCTTGCGATCTTGTGGGGAAGTCAGATTCATTTAATAACCAGGTTATTAACTTAACAACTACCAATGTTTCCCTTAACAACTGTGGCAAGAAAGGGGCACAAAGCTCAGCAACTTCCTCAGTGAGGGAGGTGGGCGGTTTTAGAAGCTGATAAATAAAATAAATCATACATAATTCTGGGTGAGGGAATTCTGGGAATCGATGTCCATACCTCTTAAAATTGGCACAGGCATGAAATGACGGACTTAAGATTCTTTTCAGATCAAAGAGGCCCATCTGTCTCTATTCTGCTTTATTCTTTCCCTCCCAAAAGGTGAAGCAGCTGGGCTCGCACTAGGCCTGGTGATGCTGGGATCCAAAAATGCCCAGGCAATTGAGGACATGGTCGGCTACGCCCAGGAAACCCAACACGAGAAGATCTTACGGGGCTTAGCGGTTGGCATCGCCCTGGTGATGTACGGGAGGATGGAAGAAGCCGATGCCCTCATTGAGAGCCTCTGCAGGGATAAGGTGAGTCCTTTTCTCTCCTTGGAGGTGCTTGATTGATTGATTTGATTAATTTGATTTGATTTGATTTGATTTATATGCCGCCTATCCGAGGACTCAGGGCTTGCCACAATTAAAATAGATTCAATACAATTAAACAAATGATTGACGAAGTCAAGGTCATGTTTATGTTTAGTGTTCATTTTGACTTTTGAGCATCCATCCCCAACCTTGTGCCCTCTGGAGAGTGAGGAGGGATTACCAGGAGCCTGTTCGGTCTGGTGGTTAAAGCACCAGTCTAGAAAGCAGGGGACCATGAGTTCAAGTCTCGCCTTAGCCATGAAAGTCGGTTGGGTGACTTTGGGCCAATCACCAGGAGCCGGTGAGTTCTAGTCCTGCTTTAGGCATGAAACCCAGCTGCGTGACTTTGGGCCAATCACCAGGAGACACTGAGTTCTAGTCCCGCCTTAGGCATGAAAGCCAGCTGGGTGACTTTGGTCCAGTAACCAGGAGACGGGGAGTTCTAGTCCCGCTTTAGCCATGAAAGCCAGTTATGTGACTTTCAGCCAATCACCAGGAGATTGGGAGTTCTAGTCCCGCCTTAGGCATGAAAGCCAACTGGGTGACTTTGGGCCAATAACCAGGAGACACTGAGTTCTAGTCCTGCCTTAGGCATGAAAGCCAGCTGGGTGACTTTGGTCCAATAACCAGGAGACACTGACTTCTAGTCCCGCCTTAGGCATGAAAGCCAGTTATGTGACTTTGGGCCAATCACCAGGAGATTGGGAGTTCTAGTCCTGCCTTAGGCATGAAAGCCAACTGGGTGACTCTTGACCAATCCTTCTCTCTCAGTCCAGCTTACCTCACCAGGTTGCTGTTGTAGGGGGAAATTGAAGAAAACATAAGAAAACAACAGCCTAATCAAGAAATCACCAGGAAGAAAACAACACTCCCACCATCATTGACAGGGCCAGCCATTAGTATCTACACGAAGCAAACTCCCTTCCCTTCTTAGCCCTGATGATGTAATCTAGTTGGGTAGTAAAACATCTGCAAGAAAACAACAAACCTCAAAAAGAACCAAGGACCCCACAATTCAACTCTAAATTAAAAATATTCTCTTCTATTAATATCTGATAAATCTGCTAGTCCAGCTCAGTCAAGTCTTCTGGCAGGGGCTTGGGATACAGATCTTTCTAGGCTTTCCTGGTAATTGAGCAATGGGCAAAACAGTTATTATGGTCCTGAATTTTGCTCTTATTTTCCCCCTGCAGTGATATTTATAAAGCTCTTTTTTCTAGGACCCTATTCTCCGGCGGATGGATGTATACGGTCGCAATGGCTTATTGCGGCTCAGGGAACAACAGCAATCCGGCGTCTGTTACATGTGGCGGTGAGTTCCCTTCCTCTTGAGTAAGCCATAGGACAGTGGTGGCTAACCTTTTGGGCTCCTGTGCCAAAAATTGTGTGCATGCTCGTGTACCAGCACCCAGAAGACAGTGTGCGTGCCCCTCCACGCCTCCTGCGATGCATGCCCATCCCCCCACCGGTTCCTTACCTGCACTCGCCTCTCAGCTGATTTTTAGCCTCTCGGAGGCTTGAGGAAAGCTTCTGCAGGCTTTGCAGGCTGAAAAATAGGCCCGTTTCATCACTTCCGGTATTTCCAGAAATACCGGAAGTGATGAAGCAGGCCTATTTTTGGCTTGCAAAGGCTTTCCTCAAGCCTATGGGAGGCCGAGAAAGCCCTCAAACAGGCCGAAAATCAGCTGGGAGGCATGCACATGTGCAGTGAAGTAAGTGTACCTGTGGCTTGCGTGCCGGCGCAAATGGCTCTGCATGCCACCTGTGGCATGCGTGCCATAGGTTTGCCATCACAGCCATAGGAGAATTGGGATAAAGTGAAATGAAGTGTGTTTGACTATTAGTAGCTCTAGTTGGTAGCTGGGCTGTTGGCCTGAGCTCCAAGCTTGGCAAGTTGGTTGCAGACATTTTGTCACCATTCGAGGAGACGTCGTCAGTGCGTTTTGAGTTGTTAATTTGGATGCTTTAAGTGTGGGGAGTTTTTTGGTTGTAAAATGGTTTTAGTGTTTTTAATTGTAATTTAGTTTTTTTGAATTCTAAGCCACCCAGAATCATTGACTGAGATTGGCATTAATTCATTCAGGGAGGGCCTTCTCTGTGGGGGCGCCCACCCTGTGGAACCAGCTGCCCCCGGGGGTTGCGGCTGGCTCCCGACCTTCATTCCTTCCGCCGCGATCTTAAAACTTGGCACAGGGCAGCCTGGATTGAGGTTGGTAGGGGTCTTTTTAATTAATTTGGTTTTATTGTATTTTAGGGATTTATTTGGATGGCTTTTATATGTTTAATGCTTGTATTTATGTTTTCCTCTGTGAGTTTTCTGAGATGGGGGCGCATAAATCCAACAGATGGAAGGAAGGAAGGAAGGAAGGAAGGAAGGAAGGAAGGAAGGAAGGAAGGAAGAAAGAAAGAAAGAAAGAAAGAAAGAAAGAAAGAAAGAAAGAAAGAAAGAAAGAAAGAAATTGAATGAATGGTGGTCAATTAATAATTCTGCAGCAAAAGGAACGTATCTTAACGCTGTGCTGCCTTCCAGATATTGCATTAAACTATGGTTTAAAACCCACTTTAGACCATAGTTACAAATTTGGCAGCTGGTTGCTTTTTTGTCAATTGGAAATTAATCAGAGGAATGTTTCCTTATCACCAGCTTAGTGTGATAAGCCTCAGAATTGAGAACTAGAAATGTTGTAATTCTATTCATAATCACAAAGAGCCATTTTCCAGGTTAGCATTGAAGAGACTCTTTAAATAGGGAATAAAAATTACTTTTCAGAACCAGCCCATACCATTTTATTTCAGCTGAACTAATCTAGTCCAACGTTTTCAAATCCCGTTGATGAATTTGACATGGCTGTAATAAATGCTCTAGATGAGCTATTTCCATGTATTTAGCCTATTTTAATTTCTGTTTTTCCCACCATAGGTGAGCGACGTCAACGATGATGTGAGGCGAGCGGCTGTCGAATCTCTGGGCTTTATTTTGTTCAGGTATGAGCGACGTTTTCAACAACCTGGTAGGACCCAGAAAGTTTTCTCTTGATGTTCAGTGTATTCCTTTTTTGTTTTCTACTGTGTAAACTAAAATTTTTGCTGATACTGGGTTGGAAGCTTCTTCCCACTTCCAGGGATGGTCCCCGAGTTGCATTACATGACTGCGCCTTGGTGCTTCAGGAGAACTATGGTACCCAAAGACACTGGTATGTGCCAGAGTCTTAAAGTTGCCAAGTTTGGCGATTCCTGGTGTTGGAAGGAGAATCCATCTGGTTCAGTTCCAAGCTGGGAGAAAGACGCTGGATACAATGTGGAGGCTGATTGGTTTATTATATAAACAGAAAAGATTATGTTTATTGGAGAACAGAACCACCAAGCACATGTGATTCTGGGACAGCTGACAAAATGGAGTTTAGAGTGGGTGGGTTTTTATACCTTCTGGATTCCTGTGGGGTCATGTAGGGGTCATGGATGGCTCTACAGGCAAAAGGGGAAATGCAAATCCTAGGTGTTTATCTGAGCTAATCTTGTCAACCTTTGGCTTGCCTAATTGTGTTGCTTATGGTCTGACCCAGTCTTTCTGAATGGATTACCAAATTTGCATTTCTATAAGCTTGGCCTCCTCAGTTTCTGCTTGGTGCAGGGAAGCTCGGCTGTTTTCTGCCTCCCTTAAGATTCCCCCCCCCATTTGTCCTTTAGGGGAAATATTTTATCCTGTCTTTTTTAATATTTCCCAAAATATTGATTCTTCAAAAGTGTGGGCTTCTCACAATTGTATAGCAGCTAGGTGCTTTCCTGGGGTAGGATCAGCCACTAGGCACTATTGTTCATGCCCAGGTTACTACAAGGTGCTTTAAGTAGGGCTGCTTTTGAACCTCCCATCTGTCAGAAATGGTGCAGGGTCTCCTGCTTGGGCAGGGGGTTGGACTAGATGACCTGCAAGGTCCCTTCCAACTCTGATTATCTGTTATCTGTACCTGGTCTGAACGCTGCAGCTGGTTGCAGAATCTGGTGACCAACTTGTTGATGGGAGCATCCAGCTGGGCGGATGAGTTTGGGATAGTTGCTCTCCCACAGGGTGGTTGTGGTGGAGAAAATCAGGCCCAGGAGACTGAGATGCACAATTAAAGGCACACATAAATGTGATAATGGATAAATCCGAAGGGCCATTTTTGTATTGTTTTTATAGATCGCATCACGTGAATAAGAGACAGAGTTGAAATGATTTGGTTGGCGGTTCTGTCCATTTCAGTGCATGTCTTGTAACCTCTGTTTTGTTTTTTTTAATTGGTTTATGATTTTAAATTTTAATTATGAGCTGCTTTGAAACCTTCCAAGTTCTCATTTTTACACAAGCATTCAGATTTTATGAGAATGCTGTGTAACTATTTTAGTGGTAAACAATGCAGAATTATGCGCTCTTCGCTTCGAAATTGTACTTTGGAAGATTCTTTTATGTCAGGAGCAGATTTGACACCGAGAGATTTAATTTCCCAGAGACCCCAAGTTTACATATCAAATGAAAGAAGGAGGCGCTTTGGGTGTAAGGATGAAGGCACGGTTGGAGAAGGTTATGAAATTTGAAGACACTCCTGCATCTGCTTTTGCAACTTGAGAATAAATCTCACTGAACATTTCTATGGTCAGCAATGGAAACATTTTATGATGTTGTAGTGTACACCAGTGGTTCTTAACCTTTTGAAAGAATCGCCCCTGAGCCATTGAGGAAGTTGTCATCAGCCCCTCCCCAACAAGCATGCAGGGGCAGCTGCTGAACGCGTTCAGGGGCGGTATGTAATGTGCCACTGCGGCATTGAGGCGCCAGCTCTGGAGCAGTGCTAGTCAATGGGTGAACCTGCAGGGCCGGCCGGCACCTCAGCGCCTGTCGCCTCTTAGCCCCCTCTGCTGGCCCCTTGGGGATGCTAAGAGCAGCAGGGGGCTGAGGCACCTGCCCTGCAGGCACCCCATTGACTGTTGTCCCCGCACCGAACTGCGGCGCACGGGCAGCATAGAAAAGCCACCTCCACTTTCCCAAAGTGCTGCCGCTCTTGCATTCTTTCTGTCTGTCCATCCATCCATCCATCCATCCATCCATCCATCCATCCAAAGGTCTGTCTGTTTGCTGCCTGCCTTCCTGCCTATCTACCTACCTGTGTCTTTTTGTCTGTCTGTCTACCTACCTACCAATATAGATATCTCTCTCTCTCTCCCAATATATCTCGCTCCATCGCCCCCATATCCTCCCTTTCCGTTCCTTCGCCCCCATGTCGCCCCTTTTCGTTCCATCGCCCCTCCTGAAAAACAAAATCACCCCTTGGGGGGCGATATCGCCCAGGTTAAGAACCACTGGTGTACACTGTGTATCAGGCATTATTTATCTGTCTGTATCGTGCTGGCTGAGGAATTCTGGGGGTTGAAGTCCACAAATCTTAAAGATGTCAAGTTAGAATTACTTCCAGTGTTGGAACATTCACAACTTCTGGAGGAAAGTCTGATTCATTGTCTTCACTGTCAGGAAATTCCTCCTTAGTTCTAGGTTGAATCTCTCCTTGGTTAGTTTCCACCCATTCTTTCTTGTCCTGCCTTTGGGTGATTTGGAGAATAGCTTGACCCCCGCCTCTCTCTGGCAGCTCCTGAGATATTGGAACAGTGCTATCATGTGACCCCTGGTCCTTCTTTTCATTAATTTAAGACATACCCAGTTCCTGCAACCATTCATCATATGTTTACCCTCCAGCCCCTAATCATCTTCGTATGTTCCTCTGCACCCTTTCTAGAGTCTCAACATCTTTTTAACACCATAACGATCAAACGGATGCAATATTCCAAGTGTGGCCTCACCAAGGCCTTATAAAGTGGTACTATCACTTCTCGTGATCTTGATTCTATTTCTCTGTTTAGGCAGCCTAGAAGTTTGGAGACTTCTGGTTTAATTGATAGGTGTTTGGACTTCTTGTGGGAAAAAGCCAGTTCTGGTCTGTACAGGTAATTCTCCACTCACATTGGTTGTTTAGTGATTGTTCAAAGTTATGACAAGACCCCTCCCCAAAAGGTGCTGTACTTGTGACCTAGTTCCGTGTTGGCGAACCTATGCCACGGGTGCCGAAGTGGCAGGCGAGGAGCCATTTCCGGCATGCAAGAGGTCACCTGGAAGAGCCCACCGCGTGTCGCGCAGCTGTCCGACGCTGATTGTCAGTATCTGGCGCCATGTGGAAGGGCTGGGGCCGAGGAGATACTACACGCAGGCACAGGGATGCGTGTGAGGGGAATCACATGCGCAGGTGTGCGTGGTGCGGAGGTTGGCGACATCGCGCGGAGGCGTGGGTGGCCCAGCACACATTGCCCTCTGGGTGCTGGCAGCACACAAGCGCGCGAAGCTTGTGCGCACGCAATTATCAGCACCGGAGCTAAAAAGGTTAGCCACCACTGACCCGAGTTCCAAAGTTCCAATCGCCCGTTTGGTGATCAGTCTGCATTTATGGCTATTTGCACTCTCCCAAGGTCATGTGACCACAGTTTACAACATTTTGGCCAAACCCATTGTTTACATCCGATTTTCGACACCAAAAAAAACCCCCCATAGCCAACAGTGGGTTTGCTTAGTGACTGAGAGGTTCACTTAACACCTGGAGATTTGCTTAACAGCCATCTCAAAAAAGAAAGGTCGAATTGGGTGGCTGGTCATGTGATGACCTGCTTTCTGACACTCACAAATGCGGCACTATTATGGTCGAACTCTGGGACTACTGTCCGTTATTTTTGACGGGTGGCTACCATCAACTGCAAAATTTGTCTGCTTTGGAATTTTCAAAATTTTGCAAATTGTCCCTCTCCAGTTTCTGAGGGTAGAGCTATTCCTTGACTTAATCGACCACAATTGAGCCCAAAATTTCTTGCCACGAGCAAGACAGCCATTAAGTGAGTTTTGCCCGCTTATGTCTTTCCTGGTCACAGTTGTTAAGTGAATCACTTCAAGTTAGTCACCCAGTGTTGAAGCGAATCCGGCTTTCCCCATTGACTTTGCTTGTCAGAAGGTCACAAAAGGGGATTGCATGAGCCGCTGGGATGCTGCCACTGTCATAAATATGAACCAGCTGCTGAGCATTTTTTTGTTTAATTACATTTATATGTCGCCCTTCTCCGAAGACTCAGGGCGGCTTACAATTTTTGGGATACAACCCAATGCGCTCAGCAATAGCCTTCATTCCATTGTATATGCCTGCTTATTACTAAGCAGCATTTTTACAAAGTCAGCTTATTGCCCCCAACAATCTTGGGTCCTCAATTTACCTACCCCGAGAGGATGGAAGGCTGAGTCAACCCTTGAGCTGGTGGGATTCGAGCCTACAGTAATTGTAGACAGCTGGATCTTAAGAGCAGGCATTTAACAGCCTGAGCCACCAAAGCTCTTTGAATTTTGATCACAACCAAAAAATGCTGCAATTGTCGTAGAGTCTGAAAAATGCTTCTGTGATGACCATGGAACAAAGGCAACACAGTCAGATAATGGTGGAGTCCTTTATTAGCCAACTTTGCCCCCAATGTCCTGGTTACCTTCTGGGTTGGACACAACTCTCCCAGGAACAGCCTTTGGCTGCAGAGGATCAAGTCCAAAACATGGTCAACAAAACTGTAACAATAAGTCCAATCAAAGCAAAATGAGGTAATTAGTTGGCAGGGCAGGAGAAGAGAATTCCAGATGTGAAGGCACGGCAAAACTCACACAGTTGGGAAGATGCCAGGAACACAGATAAGCCACGACAACACAGGATAAAGTCACGATTGCTCCCAACAGCTTCCAGTCAGCATTCAGTTCTTATACACTTTCATCCCAGGTGGCTAAGGAAGGGGATCAGGGCCTTTCTCCCCGCCCACGCCACCCACATTGCTCCCTTCTCCGTTCCTCCCTGCATGCCCTAGAATGAAGAGGGGTGGGCCTGGGTCTCCTCTGAACTCCCCTCCCTTGTTTAACCCCAATGCTCTGCTAACAGTCGGACTTTTTCCCCAGTTTCCTCCAGAGCCAATGGAGCCACACACTCCCCTCCCCTGTCAGCTGTTCATCTTCCTCCTCAGATTCAGACTCAGTTCAGGGGCATGACAGCTTCTAAGTCTTTTCCCTGTGCTGTCATAACATTGAATGGTCACTAAGCGAATGGTTGTACCTGTGGCCCAAAACTGGAATTTTCCTCTCCTCTCATACCCCGTTATAGGCAGCAGAGGTCTCCTTGGAGCTGCTGTGTTAGTTGTGTGGCCTTGCTGAGCCGTAAGAGGCTATCATTCAAGGCAACTGATGCTGTTTATAAGTGTGATACATGCAAAAGGACACATTCCAGACACTCCTTCCATGTTTCCAGGGATTTTTTTTCTCCAAATAGGTTGGGAGAAGACATTTTTGTTCTCTGATCTCATGGAGCATTTAACCTTTGGCCGAGAAATAAAATCATATTTGGAAGCTGAGAACTTCCTGGTACGGCTGCAAAGCATTTTTCTGAACGTGACTCCCTTTGCTTCTGTCTCCTCCCTGCCCATCAGTGACACCCTTTCTATAGTTGGAAATGTTTACATCCTGAAGAGCGTGACTAATCCACTATAATTGGAATAGGTCGGGTCATCTTTAATCCCCCAATAAGGACAAGAAACATTTGTGAGGGTTAGTTTGGTCTAAGGGTTAAGGCACCAGGCTAGAAACTGGGAGACTGTGAGTTCTAGTCCCGCCTTAGGCATGAAAACCAGCTGGGGGATTTTAGGCCAGTCACCAGGAGACGGTGAAATCTAGTTCTGTCTTAAGCATGAAAGCTAGATGGTAACTTTGGACCAATCCCCAGGAGACGGTGACTTCTAATTTAGTCTTAAGTATGAAAGGTAGCTGAGTGACTTTTGGTCCAATCACCAGGAGACTGTGAGTTCTAGTCCCGCCTTAGGCGTGAAAGCCATTTGGGTGACTAGCTCAATCACCAGGAGACTGTGAATTCTAGTTCTGTCTTAAGAAGAAAAGCTGGATGATAACTTTGGGCCAATCCTCAGGAGATAGTGAATTTTAGTTTTGTCTTAAGTATGAAAGGTGGCTGGGTGACTTTTGGTCTAATCACCAGGAGACTGTGAGTTCTAGTCTCCCCTTAGGCATGAAAGCCAGCTGGGTGACTTTGGGCCAATCACCAGGAGACAAAAGAGTTCTAGTCCTGCTTTAGGCATGAAAGCCAGCTGGGTGACTTGGGGCCAATCCCCAGGAGTCAGGGAGTTCTAGTCTAGCCTTAGGCATGAAAGCCATCTGGGTGACTTTGAGCCAATCCCCAGGAGACAGTGAGTTGTAGTTCCTCCCTAGACACAAAAATCAAGCTGCCTGACCTTGAACCAATATGAAAAAAAAAATCAAAATAACGCCAGCTGTGAAAAAGACCATCTGTGTGGGGTTTCACATCTCTACCCCATGCAGGAGATAAAAGCCAGGCCTTCCTACCAAAATGCAATGCAACATTCAGACAAGTACAGTATTGGTTGGAGAGGCAAGTTCTTGGTGCTGTGCACCAGCTGGGAACTGTCAATCAGCTCAGTTTGGTTCCAGGTTTAAAATATTTGGATCCTTCCCTGTGTTTATTTCTACCTTAGTAATATTTTCCCTGTCCTTGGAAAGTTATTGAATCCAAAGAAGCTTTTACAGCTAGTCCTTGAGTTATCGTTCATTTAGTGACCGTTCAAAGCCCTCCTTAAGAAGCCTGCTCTGGACCCAACCGTTTTGAATAACTATCGTCCAGTCTCCAACCTTCGCTTTTTAGTGAAGGTTGTTGAGAGCGTGGTGGTTCAGCAGCTTCCGCTGTTCCTGGAGGAAACTGATTACCTTGACCTGTACCAATCGGGTTTCAGGCCCGGGCACAGCACCGAGACAGCATTGGTCGCATTGGTGGATGATCTCTGGAGGGCTCGGGACAGGGTTTTCCTCTGTTCTGGTCCTTTTAGATCTCTCAGCGGCTTTCGATACCATCGACCATGGTATCCTTCTGCGGCGGCTCTGGGGGTTGGGAGTGGGGGCACCGTGTTGCGGTGGTTCTCCTCTTACCTTCGGACCGTCGCAGTCGGTGTTGACGGAGAGCAGAGGTCCTCCCGAGGCCTCTTAGTTGTGGAGTGCCTCAGGGGTCGGTTCTCTCACCTCTCCTGTTTAATATCTACATGAAACGCTGGGAGATCATCCGTGGTTTTGGGGTGAGGTATCATCAATATGCTGATGATACCCAGCTTTATATCTCCACCCCAGACCAGATCAGTGATGCTCTCTCGGTGATGTCCGGTGCCTGGGCCGGTGCAGGCCTGGATGGGGAGTAATAGGCTCAGACTCAACCCGGCCAAGACTGAGTGGCTGTTCTTACCGGCATCTCGGTTTCAGTGATGTGCCATCTTTGGTCATGGGGGAGGTGTTACCCCGTGGATAGGGCGAGAATCTGGGCGTCCTCCTGGATGCACAGCTCAGTTGGAGGAGCAGGTGGGAGCTGTGGCCAGGGGGCTTTTGCCCAGGTTCGGCTGGTTCGCCAGCTTCGCCCTTACCTGGACGAGATGCTCTTGAGCGGTCACTCATGCTTGTCACGTCCAGGATCGACTACTGCAATGCTCTCTACATGGGGCTTCCCTTGCGGATTACCGGAGGTTGCAGCTGGTGCAGAATCGGCCGCGGGGCTGTGATGGGGGTATCCCGATACTCCCATGTTACACCCCTCCTGCGACCTGCATTGGTTGCGGTTGCCTTCGGGTTTCCTTCAAGGTGTTAGTAACAACTTACAAAGCCCTTAATGGCTTGGGTGCAGGGTACTTGCGGATCGCCTCCTGCCTGCATCACAGTCCAATCGCCCGTCGCTCCCATAGGAGGGGCCTTCTGGGAATACCGTCGGTCAGGCATTGTCGGCTGGCGGCTCCCAGAGCTAGGGCCTTTTCTGTGGGAGGCGCCCTGTGGAACCAGCTTCCTGCGGATCTGCGTTTGGCCCCTGATCTCCGCTCCTTTCGAGAGACTTGAAGACCTGGCTGTTTCAGCAGGCGGCCTGGATTGACCTGGGGTGGGTAGTTTTAATTTGTTTGTTTATTTGTGATTTTATTGTTTTAACTTTTGGTAATTTGGACTTGTTTTTATTTGTGTTGTATATTCTTTTGTATGTTCAGCCCTGAGTCCTTTGGGAGTAGGCGACATACAATCTAAATAAATAATAATAAATAATAATAATAATATCTCAGGTTTCAAGTCTATATGTTTTGTGTCATTTTTTCCAATCACATGTGGATTTTAGTCCAATATCTTTTAGCATCAGCAAGTCCACCACATGTGGTAGTAGGAGCGGATCTGATGACATTTCCAACACTTATCCGATTTGTCCTTGAACATTCTTGCAATCCTTCTTGGGATAGGTGCCACCTGTAAAACATCTTATACAAATTTTCTTTATTTGCAGTTGACATTGTCATTTTATAATTCTGATCCCACAGTGTTTGCCATCTCTCTAGATCTATCCATAACCAAAATTTTTCCCCAAGCAATCATTGTTTCCTTAACCTGCTCCTCTTCCATTCTAACTTCTAATAAATGACCATAGAGTTTTTAATCACTTTTTCGTTCGTACCCATCAAAATGTTATCTAGTTCAGTTGGTTTTATAAATACCTTCGTCATAACATCCTCATCATATCTAGATTGTATTTGCAAATATGAAAACCAATTTATTTTTATACCTTGTTCTTGTAGTGTTTGCATCGATTTGAGTTCACCCTTTTCATTTAAAATCTCTCCATATCTAATGTTTGTTCCTTCTTGTATATTATTGAATATGAAAAAGCTTCAATAGTAGATACCCATAATGGAATTTGTATATAATGTTGTTTTCTAGTTTTTTCCCAATTTAAAAATAAAGCTTCTCGAACATAGTGTCTTCTAAAATATCCTTGTTTTTTAGTTCCCTTATACCATAAGAAAGCATGCCATCCTAGTAATAAATCATGACCCTCTAAAGTTAACAGTCTATTATTTCTCAATGTTATCCATTCTTTCACCCACATCAAACTTGCAGCTTGATAATACAATTCCCAGTTTGGTAGTGCGAATCCCCCTCTTAACCTTGCATCTTGTAATAGCTTAAATTTAATTCTTGGCTTTTTGCCCTGCCATATAAATTTTGATGTGATTTTATTTAAATCTTCAAAGTACTCTTTCCCAAGTCTAATTGGGATTGTCTGAAATAAATATAGAATTCTAGGTAATACATTCATCTTAACTGTCGATATTCTACCAATAAGGGATAATTGTATATTTTCCCATCTTTCAAGATCTGTCGCTATCTGCTGTTTAAGTTTTATGTAATTGTCTTCTTTCAAAGTACTGCATCTTGGCATTATATATATTCCCAAATATTTAACTTTATTTGCAATCTGGATCTCTAATAGATCTTCTAACTCTTTCTTGCACTTTGCTAACATATTCTTTGTTAGGATCTTTGTTTTGTCTTTATTAATTTTAAACCTGCCACCATTCCATATTCTTCTATTTGTTCTATCAACTTAGGTGCTGATTTAAGTGGATCCTCTAGTATGAATACCAAATCGTCTGCAAACGTCTGTAGTTTATATTCTTCTTTTTAATTTTCATTCCTTTTATTTCTTCATCTTCTCTGATAGCTCTATTCAGTACTCCTAGTGTTAAAACAAACAGCAGGGGCGACAGAGGGCAACCTTGTCTAGTTCCTTTTCTTATCCCTATAGATTCTGTCAACTCTCCGTTTACCAATATCTTCGCTATTTGATTATTATATATTGTCTCAATAGCCTGTATAAAGTTTTTTCCAAAGCCTATTTGCATCATTTGCAATATCAAAAAACACCAGTTCACATTGTCAAATGCTTTTTGAGCATCTAAAAACATCAGTGCCATCTGTTTTTCAGGGTGTGCTTCATAATACTCCAAAGTATCTAAAATTATTCTCACATTTTGCTTGATTTGTCGTTTTGGCAAAAATCCATTTTGATCTGTGTGGATAAATTCATTTAAATATCTTTTCATTCTTTCTGCCAAAATTGAAGCAAAGATTTTATAATCTGAATTCAACAATGAGATAGGTCTATAATTTTTAACTTGTTGTAGGTCCATTTCTTCTTTAGGTGTAAGGGTAATATAAGTTTCCAACCAATCTTTAAGCCAATCTTTATGCTGGCTGATGATAATAGAATTTGCAATATTGGATGTACAGGAAACCATCTGATGTTTTAATAATTAAAAGAGACATATAGACAAATAACTAGGAGAATAGTTTGGAGAATTTTCCAATATTAGATTTACAAAAGACTTTTGACTTTTGCAAGACTTGGTAAGAAAAGACAAGGAAAAAAAGAAAAGAAACTGAAAACTTTTAGGACATTATTTGAAGGGATTGAACAATGAGGTTTTAAGGATTTGTCTATAGATAGGATATAGAGGGAAGAGATTGTTGTATTTTAAGTGAAAATAATTTATTAATATTGTTTACACTTGTTGAGACAAGGGAGAAGTTACTTTATTCAAATTTAAATATAAATAAATTATTTCTTTTCTTTATATTATTTTTTCTTTCACTTTTTCTTCTTTACATTTTTTCCTCTTTATCTTTTATAAATATATATCCCTACAACTGTAATGTTCAATAAAATTATTGGGAAAAAGAGGACACAATGTTGGGAAAAGCTGCAATAAGTAATCCCTGTCAACTATAAAGGATGCTTGTCAGGGATGGCGGCAGTAACAATTAATCCTTGAGCTTCTATCCAGCAGTCTACTCAGCATCGGATATGATTGGGCCAAAACACTCATTAAACAGCATATGGCAAACATAAGAGCAACAATTGGATCTAGCCAAGACCCAGTCTTTGATGCCAGTGAATCCCAACAAGTGCTCTGCCTTCTTTATGCTATACCTCACTAATCTCAAAATACCTAACACCAAAGGGCCTTTACTCTGACACAATGCCATGCCCCTCAGTAGCGGGTTCCTACCTTGGTCGCTACTGGTTTGGTGAGTGATTGCACGTGTGCTCCTAACATGCGTGCCTGCACACCCCTAACTCACCAATCACCTGAGAGGATGAAGAAATGACAAGCTAGGAGCAACCCTCCCACCCATCCATGCACTTGTCGCTTCTTTTATCCTCTCAGCTGATCATCAGAGTGTTTTTTTTACTACTGGTTCAGCCAAACCAGGCCAAACCAGTAGCATACTATCACTGATGCCCCTCTCCTCCCCTCAACTGCCCTTGAAAGTCAATGCAGGAAAATTCCCTAGGGGGAGGTCAATGGCCCTGTGACTCTGGACACACAGAAACAAAAAAACTGTGCTTCTCCAGTGCCAGTATTAGAGGGACATTCATACTAGCCTGATAGGTGTATTAATATCCAGGATAAACAGCCCAATTTTACCCCTCCTGCTGCTTTAAGATACTAACTCTGCTATAGTGCAGAGGTGGGATTCAGCCAGTTCTGACCAGTTCTGGACAACCAGTAGTGGAAATTTTGAGTAGTTCGGAGAACCAGCAATTACTACCTCTGGCTGGAGATTTGACAGCATCCTTCCACTGCCATGCCCACCAAGCCACGCCCACAGAACCGGTACTAAAATTTGACTCCCCATTGATATAATGTCATCATGTTCTGCACAGCAGAGCATAAAATTTATCAGACGATGACTTGTGCCATAAATTATTCTTAATTAAGATAGATAGATAGATAACCTTTATAGTAATTTTTTGTACTGTGGGTACACTGGCTGACATGAAAAATGAAATTCTATTGTCTGCTCTCAAAGTCTGTCTGGAGAGAGAGAGAGAGAGAGAGGAGGGAGGAGGGAGGGAGAGGGGAGGAGAGGGAGAGAGAGAGAGAGATAGATAGAGATAGATATCACAGTCAATCTTGAATACATAGCGAATGAGAAAGCTTGAGAGTTCACAGGGTTGATACTGTGTGGAACAAAACTGTGGCTGAATCTAGATGTTCTGCTTCTGATACCACAAAGCCTCCTCTCAGAAGGTAACAAGGAAAACAGGTCATGAAGAGGATATGTAGCGTCCCAGACAATACTGCAGACCTTGGTCAAGCATCGCTTATATACTATGTCCTAGATAGGAAGGAAGTGAACTGCCAGTAATCTTCTCTCCCATCCTCACCAATCTCTGCACTACCTTCCTGTCTGAAGCATTAATGCTTCCAAACAAGACAGTAATGCCATATGCTCGTCCTTCTATAGAAAATGTTAAGGAGAGGGAAGGAAGGTGTACTTTTTTGTGTGACACAGAAACTGCAGGTGCTGCTCTGCCCACTTCACCAGTGTCTCAGTGTTAAGCGACCAAGCCAGCCTATTCATTAGCTGCACACCCAGAAACTTAAATGAACATCTAGCTTGGAAATTCAAGAGGACTCTGCACTGGAATAGATTTAATTTGTCACATTCTAAACTTTATGCTCCTTACACCCATTCAATGTTCCTCTTTTAGATACATTTTGGACTTTTGTTTTTATGCTTGTTTTATATTTTTAACTCTTTTATAATTATTCCGATGTATTTTCTATACTTTTTAGTTAGCTGTATCCCATCCTTCTTGTCTGGTCTGCTTGTGCAGGAACAAATATCATAGGATTTGAAGTCTATACAGATCAAGGAAGACAGAGTGTAGATTTTATGGGTACCTTCATCCCATCTGTAGAACTGCTGATTCAGTTCTACATAAAATATTGAGTCTGTCATCTGCACTTCTATAACGGTCTGGTTTGGCTCTGCAACCCAACAAGGCAGACACAGACTTCAACAGGTAATTAGGACTGCAGAAAAAATGATTGCTACCAACCTGCCTTTGACTGGGGACCTGAAGAGGGCTTGAAAATACCTACAGACCGCTCACATCCAGGACATAAACTGTTTCAACTTCTACCCTCAAAATGACACTATAGGGCACTGCATATCAGAACAACTAGACACAAGGACAGTTTTTCCCCAAATGATTACTCTGCTAAACAACTAATTTCTATAAAACTGTCAAACTATTTAGTAAGACTTTATTACTATTATTCTTCTCATCCTTCCTATTACCTATCTCTTCCCACTTACGATTATAACCACGTTGCTTATATCCTTACAATTTATATTGTTTTATTTGTTCACTAGTATGATTTGATTGCTTATTAGTAACCCATGACTATCATTAAATGTTCTATCTTATGATTCTTGATGAATGTATTTTATTTTTCTTTTAATGTACACTGAGAGCTTATGCACTAAAGACAAATTCCTTGTGTGTCCAGTCACACTTGGCCAATAAAGAATTCTATTCTATTCTATTCTATCCTATTCTATTCTATTCTTAATTATGACAGATGCAATAAGACCAACTGATGGTACAGTTACTGATTTGCATTATATTTTATTTGTATTTATATTGAAAATTTTGTTTTCAACCATAGGGTTTAACAAAATAGGAATAATATGATTTACTGCTTCTGCTGTTTTTGGAATAACCATACTGATATAAGATAGGGATGAAGAAAGATAATATCTTTGTTGCCTTGATTTATATCATTTGTTTCATACAAGAACTCAAGACAACATAAATAATGCTTCACCCTCCCATTTTTCCCCACAACATCCCTGTAAGGTAGGTTAGATGGAGAGAGAACTTCTGGCCCAAAAATACGAGTTAGCAAAAGACAGTTTTAAATTCTGAGATTTAAGTCCCAATATATGCAAGAAAATCAAAGATAGCCTTTAAAAATTCCTGTGATTTCACCAACAAATATTTGGCACTGCGAGATGGATCTGATTGACAGCAAGAAAAGCAAGTGCTGTGATTCAGGAAGACAGACATCTGGCAGAAGAGGAGGTGACAATTCACTGTAGTTAATTTCAGACTCTTGTAACTTAGAATTGAAGCTGGTAACCGAGTATTTCACACTTATGCATAACAGCCATGGTTTTTTTTTTTTTTAAAAAAAACGTATTTAAGAGCAGGATAAAAGCAGACAAAATTAATCAGCAAAATTGAACCAACTTGGTAAACTTGTAGAAATATCAACTGAAGGATAGGATGCATACTCTCTAATTTCCCCTGTAATAAGAATAGACATTTCCAGCTAATTTTTGTAAGGAGAAAATAATGGAAATTTAGGAATTTAGTGTAGTGGTTGAAGGGACTAGACTGGAAACCAGAAGTCAGTGAGCTCTAATCCTGCCTTAGGCCCAAAGGTAGCAGGGTGACATTGAAGTGGTCACTCTCTGTAGGAGAAAGGCAAAAAAATATAGCCAAGAAATCTATGGTAGCCAATAATCAATTGAACACCCACAGAGACACACAAATGTACACAGTACTTTAAGCACACTGAGATCTCTAGCTTTTATCTTTCAGAAGAACCAGTTCCTTAAAAGCAATAATAAACACCTGTTACTTCATATGCTTCAGCCAAAATATTCCCAGTGAAATAAATAATCTTTATTTTTGCGCAAACACAACTTATAAAACACTGCCTTGTGATGACAGCAACACCTCTGATAGCCTGTAGAAAACTACCAATGTGAAAAGTCATTACAGAAGTTCTTTCAGACAACAAGCTGTCCAAAAGTAGAGTATTTTCTGACAGTTGAATTTTATTTCATGGAACAGAGTGGCTTATAGTGCTATTGACAGATCTGCAGGCAGTTTTTTATGTTGAGAAACAGCTAATATAAAAAGGAAGCTTGGTTGCACTTTGCTATGGTTTTACAGACAAGAGAATAACAGAAAATCTGGTAATGCTCTAAATGCTAGAGAACATTGGGCATTAATAGCCATGCTTATTTGTACCCATGGCTGAGGATGCTGGCTCTGCTAACAATTCCTTACTAGTCTCTTTATGGCTGCATGTATCTCACTGTTCCTCAGACTGTATGAAAGGATTGAGCATAGGGGTGACTACTGTATAGAAGATTGATGCCACTCTCATCCTCAAACCAGAATAGGAAGTTGATGGTGAGGTAGGTGCCTATCACCGTGCCATAGAACAAAGTCATGGCGGTGAAGTGGGCACTGCAAGTGGAGAAAGCTTTGTACTTTTGGA
>SOZL01001438.1:0-15971 GCA_009733165.1 Naja naja
CAGGCAGGCAGATTGAGTTGCTCACAGAATCACAGATTCACTCAGAGATCTATCTTTCTGCATTAGGCTGCCTGAGTCGCACTGAAAAATAGAAGCTTCAGTCATAAGGAAGGTTCAGCTCTGCTTTTAGATTAGCTAGAAAGCAAGAAATCAATGATTTTCTGTTTTCTAGCTAATCATCTAACACAGCTGATAGTTGGAACAGCTGATGGTGAGGGTGGGGAAGGAAAAATAGCAACTTACCAAAAATTAGCGAAGGCACAACACAAGCAAGTTGGATGGTACACATGCCAGGTAAGGAGTGAGTGGGCGGGCAGGGCCAGCCAATGGCACGATTGCTGGTTCTCCAAACTTCAAGAGAATCGTAACAACCGTTTCTAGAACTGGTCCAAGGTAGAATCCCACCCTGGGTTGGTGATTCTGCTTCATCAATAAATGGACTCTCTTTCCAATTAGGCTTCAGCCTCCAGTTTGTCTCCAGTGTCTTTCTCCAGGCTTGGAACTGGACCTGGATATTTCTTCCAACATTATAAAGCAAATCTCAATCATCTGGCCCCCACACAGTAGCACCACATCCACCTAAATGTGCAACCAGTGGTATGCAGAGGTGGTATTCAGCTGGAGAAATTTTTAGTAGTTTGGAGAACCAGCGAATACCACCTCAGACTGGTCCCGCCCCCATCTATTCTCTGCTTCCCAGTCCCAGCTGATCAGCTGGGTCTTCTTTGTTGCCCTGCACAGGAGAATGGAGCTGGAAAGCAGGTTAGTGGGGTGGGGAAGGGAATGGAGATATAGTATGCTTCCCCTGGAGTGGGGTGGGAATGAATCTTTTACAGTATCATTCCCTGCCGTGCCCACCAAGCCACACCACGCCCACCAAGCCACGTCCACAGAACCGGTAGTAAGAAAATTTTGAATCCCACCACTGGTTTGAACAACCAGGTAATACAAAGTCACATCAACAACAAGTGGAACAAGAGATCAGATTGGGATGGTAGCAATGTCTCTGTTTTTCAGAGTCTAAAAGAATTCCAACAATCCTAAAATAATTCAAAATATAATGATTTATTATTATTGACAGTTAACAGCTTGGTAACTCAGGTACAACTTAGGAAAAAAGTTTATTCCAGAAGAAAAATACCTGGAATGAGTCACAATAATTTGAACTAATCAAGAAGTGGTTTTGTTTGGCTGATCTTTTGAATTGCTTCCATGTATGATACCCTGGTGATCTGGGTCTCTCCTTTCCCATTCCCTGGCATTTGTTGAGTGCATCAAAATTAGGCTGATAAATAGTGCATCTTTCATAAGATCTTCTCATATGTTGCTGTATAAACTAAGAAGCTAGCTATGCTGGTTGGATGGCAGTAATGAGAAGTAGACTCTTCCATTGTATTTGGTTAACATCCAACACTCTTGAAGCTTGAAAAGTTTTCTCAAAAGTACTCTTTTATATGTCTTTTTTTGGATGGAATGGCATGGTTCTTTTTCAAAGAAAAAATCTTTCGCTCTTCACTAGTGACAGGAATTGCCCTATGGGCAATTCTCTGAGCAAACAGGCTTCAATCACAAAAGTAATTTGTTTACAATTGCTATGGCAACAATGGGACCATGGTAACTATTAATATTCTCTCACTCTTACACATAGAACTGCCCCCCAACCAGGCAATCCTCCCTGTGCCTTTTTTTTACAGCTAGTTCAGAGGGAAATAAAATATTCAGATTTCCACCTCCAGAAATGTGGGCTTGTATTTCCTTATTCTTCTGCTTAGAGTACAATTCTCATTTTATAAATCTATTTGTATAACTTTTCAAATACCTGAACTATATCTAAGTATATACATTATGTGACAAACTAATGAGTTTGTTTCTCTTCTGAAATTTCAGCATCCTGGCATCGGCATTTGTGCACCAACTCCAAGTAGCCTAGTTCTTCTGGCTTTCCTGTTGAGATGCATCCTTCTGCAGTCAAAGTAGAAGATACTTTGGGCTGCCCAGAAAGGAGACAGGCTTAAGCACAGGGTCCAGCTGCTAAGACAAATACTCTGCCCACCCACCCTGAAGAAGCCAAGGTAAAGCTGGGAAGATGAAACCAGACAGAAGAAGACTGAGTAACTGTAGGAGATGACCAGGCTGAGCCCGAAGGAGAAGTCAAACATGTCACAAGTCATGAGTTCCTGTGGGCCCGCAAGAGATCTAAGTCCAGCTCACCTTGAATTTCTTTCTTAACTCCTCTGCATTCCCTTAACAATCTCTTGGCCAGATTCTTGTAGAGAGCTAAGCTTGCAATAAATCTTCATACTCATTTGAACTGTCTGGACCTCCTGATTTTCCTGGTGCTTGACAGCTTCTTCATCTTGAAGACTGACTTTTGTTCATGGGCCATCTTGGTCTTAGACTGGTCTATCTAATGCATGAGGAAATTGTATCTTTCCATATCGCGAACAACAAACTTGCATAGGTACAGATTTGGTAGCCATTCTCAATCTGTTGGTCTCTGGGTTATCTGTATCACCCATCATCCTCAGTCAGTGTTTGGTAGGTCCATTCTGACCAAGTCTGAATTTATTCTGATTAGAAGATTAATTGAGGAGGTAGTCTGTACATCTTTATATTGGAATAAGTTTAATTGACCTTTGGAGGAAAAATATATAAATGGAGAGACACAAGATCTCATGAATTCTATCCTCAGCATGCTCAGCATCTGTTTCAATATGCTATAGAGAACATTCAATTGAAAATGTCATTCTGCAACAGTTCCTGATTCAACCCTGTTAAACACGTACACTTACTCAAACATAGAATGCTGTTTGGTTACATAGAAGAAAATACCATTGCAAGTAAAGAGAAAACATTCTATAAATAAGATTTTCTATATTTTCCTACTCCCTGCCTTTGTTTTTCTCTAGGAAGTAGATTGTTTCAATTGCCATAGGTCAATTAATTTTATCCTGCACTGACAGTGGCTTAAAGTATGCAGCAAACTTCATGATGCTAAAATGACAATGGGTATATAATTATATCATCCTACAAATGCTGCTGTTATATCCTTGCGCCCTGATGTTTGACACATGTGTGGTATTTGTATTGTGAGGTTAACAATTGTGGGTTGCCCTTCCTCCCCACTTCTGTTCCTGGATGTCCATATGTCTTGTGTGCTCTATCTGTGTGTATTATATTCATCTACATTGATCAGTCAAATTGGAGATTAATCAGGAAGGCAATTACACATCTGATCTTATTGTGTACTGTTGATGGAAACGTTATGACAAAATATTCTCTAATAAATCCATAAGATAGGTGTGCATGCTAAGGTAGAAAGATTTTATGAACTTGCATGCAAAGATGCCTTAAACTCTCTAATATTAGCAACCATTCAAAATTATAAAAGCAGCACAATCTGTTTTCAGACTTACAATCTGAACAAAAAATCATTAAAAAAAATTCTGAAAAATTCAACCAAAAGAATATAAGAAAACAGGTATTATTTGTAAAACATGACAAACAGGAAAGCCTATTTTTAAAAAAAGTTGTAAAAGGATGAACCTAAATTCCACAATCTTCTTAAAAGTTGGCTTTTAAATTTGCTTTTTCCAGATCTTTTGGAGATTTAAATCTTATTTGTTTACTTCATTAAAATGTTACCTGACGCATTTGATTCCTCCAACTCGGCGTGTTTACTTTGAAGTGATTGATTAATCTGAATTTATTTTCAAGCAAGGATTTCAGTCAAGGATCCCTTGGCTGTGAGGCACCTACACATTTCTGTACCTTTGGGAAGAGCTCATTTCATTTAACAGATAATCAGAGTTGGAAGGGACCTTGTAGGTCATCTAGTCCAACCCCCTGCCCAAGCAGGAGACCCTACACCATTTCTGACAAATGGCAGTCCAATCTCTTCTTGAAAGTCTCAAGTGATGGCGCTCCCACAACTTCCGAGGGCAAGCTGTTCCATTGGTTGATTGTTCTCACTGTCAGAAAGTTTCTCCTTATTTCCAGGTTAAATCTCTCCTTGTTCAGTTTCCATCCATTATTCCTTGCCCTACAGGCATTTAGAAAATAGCTTGAAGCCTTCCTCTCTGTGGCAGCCCCTCAAATATTGGAACACTGCTATCATGTCTCCCCTGGTCCTTCTCTTCACTATACTAGCCAAGCCCAGTTCCTGTAACCATTCTTCATGTTTTAGTCTCCAGTTCCCTAATCATCCTGGTTGCTCTTCTCTGTACTTTTTCTAGAGTCTCAACATCTTTTTTATAATGTGGTGAACAAAACTGAATGCAGTACACTAGGTGTGGTCTTACTAAGGCTTTATAGGGTGGTATTAGTACTTCCCTTGATCTTGATTGTATCCCTCTGTTAATACAATTTAGGATTGCATTAGCTTTTTTGGCTGCTGCTGCACACTGCTGGCTTATATTTAGTTGGTTGTCCACTAAGACTCCAAGATCCCTCTCACAGTTACTGCTATTGAGCCTGGTTTCACCCAGTCTATATGTGTACTTTTGGGTTTTCTTGCCTAAGTGTAGGACTTTACTTTTCTCTACATTGAATTTCATTTTGTTAGATATGGCCCAGTGTTCTAGTCTGTCAAGATCCATCTGGATCTTGAGCCTATCTTCTTGGGTGTTAGCTATTCCTGCCAGCTTAGTACCATCTGCAAATTTGGTAAGTTCCCCTTCTATTCCCTCATCTAAGTCATTAATGACGAAAAAAGAAGCAGTTGTTCCTGTCAATCTTTGACATGGTTTCCCTATTTCCAAACAGTAGATCTCCAGACAAAGCTCTGATGAAAGCAAGCGTGGAGGGAAATGGACACAATCTCTTCTACATCTGGCATTTAACTAAATAGAAGAGAATATAGAATTATGGTTAGCCTTGTCAATGCCAATGAGGTGATGCAATACTGCAATGCAATTTAACCAGTGATGTCAGATTTGGGCAAAGCTGCCTAGAATGTTGCTTTTCAATGGGTTAAACCTAGGGGTGGGCTGCTGGGGATTCTCAGAGGTTTGGGAGAGCCCCTAGCTAAGATTCTGTGAAGTATGGAGAGCCCCCAAATCCCACTCCTGGCTGGTCCTGAATACCCCTCCCCTCCCCTCACAGGAGTCCCCACGCAGCCCATTTTGGATGCAGTTAAGTGCAGGGTGTGTGTGGACGCTTGGGGAAGACGAAAAACGGGTCTCCCGGAAGTTCAGGAAGGCCGGAAATGGGCCCGTTTCCAGCTTCCAGAGACTCTCTGGCACCTGGGGAGGCAATTTTTGCCCTCCCAGAGGCTCAAGGAAAGCGTCTGGAGCCCAGGGAAGGCAAAAACGTCCCCCCATGATGCAGGAGGCTGAATAGGTCACACCCACCATGGCCACGCCCACCCAGCAACCAGGCAGAGAACGCTTTGCTAAAATTTTTGAAGCCCACCCCTGGTTAAACCTCAGTGTATGGATATCCCCATGTCCTGTAAGAAATACATTGGATTGCCATGGATGAACAATTGTTTCTTGGAGTGACCTACATCAGAATATTGTTGGAAGGCAAAAATGTTGCTCAAGATTACTCAAAAAAAGGTTGAGACGAACATGTCATCCATAAGATCTGGTAAGGATATCTACTGAAGCATTCCTGAATCCTCCTGATGACTTGCCATAACTGAAGATGATATAGCCTTCTCCCCTTGTATTTATAGGACAATGATTGAGATGGAAAGGCTCATGAGAATAGGAATAAGTTCACAGTACTGCTAATGCAGTTGTAATCTGAAGAGACTGGTTGGTCTGCTGGGTTGTCTGAAGATTTTAAGAGAAAGTTTCAGTATTCGCCAGCTTGCAAATTGCAGAAGATATGCCAAGAAATAACTATAGCAACTTATAATGAGAAGAAGTCAATCAAGCCCATTTGACAAGGTTGGATATTACTGTGAATTATGTCAGAAAGGTATATTTTTACACTTACTTTGAAACTTTAATGGAAAGTTTTAGTTTCTTCATTGCCAATAAAAATTATTAGTAGAAGTGCTATCAAGACAAATTTCATGATTTTGGAATCCAGGATATGCCTTTTTGTAATATCTGAATGATGCAGGGGTTTTTTTTGTAAAAAAAAAAAAAAAAAGAAAGTATTTGAATAAATATTGTAAGCAGTTTATTATTTTTTTATTTTTTTTAAAAAAATATACCTATTAAGAGCATTCATACTACAGTCAGAATTTCCTCTCTGATTGCGTTAAAGAGCATTATTTTTTCAAATGTTATTGTGTTAATGTTAATATGGATGCTCCCAAGTTGCTAAGAATGTATGAATTTATTTAATATTCATTTGACACTCATTAAAATCTAGCTCAGTGACTGTCAACTTTCTGAAATCTGTTTTCCCCCAAAATTTCTCTTCTTTCTTTATGCTTTGAACATACCAGTGG
Source organism: Naja naja (assembly GCA_009733165.1). Lineage (NCBI taxonomy): Eukaryota > Metazoa > Chordata > Lepidosauria > Squamata > Elapidae > Naja > Naja naja. The sequence goes on from SOZL01001438.1 coordinate 6,407, forward strand.
TATCCCTTACTTATCCCTTATCTAAGTGCATATATGTTTTGGCACATTCCCCTAATATTCATACCATAATGGAACTTACTGTAACATTCTTTAAACCAGAGGTTTCCAAACTTGGCAACTTTAAGACTTGTGGACTTCAACTTAAGAACCTTGGTGGTGCAGGCTGTTAAATGCCTAGCACTTAGTTCTAGTGCAGGCTCGAATCCCACCAGGCTCAAGGTTGACTCAGCCTTCCACCCTCTGGGGTAGGTAAATTGAGGATCCAAGGTTGTTGGGGGCAATAAGCTGACTTTGTAAAAATGCCGCTTGGGGGGCCAAGAAGCCCTAGTAATAAGCAGGCATGAATGAATAATGATGGAATGAAGGCTATTGCTGAGCACATTGGGTTGTGCTCCAAAGATTGTAAGCTGTCCTGAGTCTCCAGAGAAGGGCGGTGTTAGATTTGCATGAAGAGTCAGACGCTGAGTGCTTCAGTGAAGAGTTTATTAGTGACTACAGCTCTTAACAGACCCGATTTGGCTGGTCTGCGCTGCTACTTATAGCCAGCAGCGCGGTTGCCAGCCAATCAGAGTGCAGGGTTTTCCCGCACTTTTTAAACCAATCATTTCTGACATTTTACAAGAACAGTTCAAACTTAACCAATGACATTCAAACCTGCATACATAACACCCCTCCCCACTAGGTTCAGTCCATACCCAAACCCCATCTATCTAATGTATTCTTTTAAATAGGTGGGGCTCTTATGTGTACGTTGAGACCTGCGTGGTTCAGATGTTTTAACGTTCTCACCCAGTGAGAGGGAAAATGTGTCTGTTGACATTTCCCTAGTTGGACTTCCTGTGAAAGAAGACCCTGTTTGATTGTTAGAATCTGGTCTCTCCTCCCAACGCATCTCCAGCCCAATGTCAGCACCCAAGTCAGGTAGTGATGTGCAATCTTCCACTTGTAAGGATGGATTTTGGCATTCTGACATGTTTTGGGATGGTTCCTGTCGTAATGGCTCATTACACATGGGATGGATTCTTGCTTGCTGATTATCCTTCTGCTCCTCCTCTTCCCCCCCTAGAATTGATATCAGGTGAGGGAACTAGAGAGGAACAATTGCGATGTTCCTGAGGTAACCTGGATCTAAGCTGATCAATGTGCCTGCTCCAGAGGACTCCATCCTCTGTTTGTACCCTGTAAGAACGAGGGCCTGTGATTTGAGTTATTTCAGCAGGAATCCATGAAGGCTCACCCATAAGGTTCTTAGCATAAACAGAATCACCCACACTGAACGTCGAACTTTGCTAGTGGAATCTAGTGGTGTTTTGGGTGCGTAAGTGGGATGAAGGCGGTCAAGGGGAGACCTAAGTTTCCTACCCATCAACAACTCTGCTGGGGATAAGTTAGTTGATGGGTTAGGAGTGATGTGCTGAACACTAAGAAGTTTTTCAACTTTCTCAGTGATGTCCCCAGGACCCAATTGCTGAAGCTTTTCCTTGGTAAAAGGTACCATTCGTTCAGCCCTGCCGTTAGCCGAAGGGTGCCCAGGGGCTGTCAGGGCATGTCTGATACCCAGTTGTGCTAGATAGGATTCAAAGGGTTGGATGTAAATTGAGGCCATTGTCAGAGACAAGAACATCAGGTAACCGGTGGGTTACAAAAAGCTTTTTAAGCTGCTTGATGACAGCATCAGTTGTGGTGGATGCCATAGGGATTACCTCTAGCCATTTGGAATATGCATCTACTATAATAAGGAAAGTGTGCCCTCTGGTAGGGCCAGCGAAATCAATGTGAATCCTAGACCAGGGGCCCCTAGGACATTCCCATTCCTGTTTGGGGGTGAGAGGTGGGGCAGGCCTGACTACCTGACAGTTGGGACAAGATGCAACCCAGTTTTCAACCATTTTGTCAATACCTGGCCACCATACATAACTCCTGGCCAATCCCTTCATCCTTACAATACCAGGATGACCCTCATGTAGCATTTCCAAAACCTCCTTTGCAGTTTTGCAGGAATAACCACCGTTACCCCACAAAATACATCCTCTTAATACAGATAATTCAATTTGCCTGGATTTAAAAGGTTGGGCAAGGTGAGGTAGATCTTGAAGAGGCCAACCTTTCTTAATCCAGCCTATAATAGGAGCCAATAAAGTGTCTTTGGCAGTCTCTCTGGCAATTTCAGCAGCGTGTACTGGAAGCTTGGCAACAGTTTCTAGGAAAAAGGTGTGTGCCTCAGGTTCAAAGTCCTCCTTGTGACAAGGAAGTGGGCAACGACTCAAGGCATCAGCATGTCCAATGTCCTTGCCAGGCTTGTGGATAAGGTTGTATGAATAAGCAGCAAGAAATTCAGTCCACCTCAGCATTCTTGGTGACAGGATAATGGGTGTAGGTTTGTCTCCTGCCACAATGCCTAACAAAGGTTTGTGATCTGTGACAATGGTAAATGTTCTCCCATATAAATACTCATGAAATTTCTTGATAGCTGCAACAATTGCCAATGCTTCCTTGTCCAATGGCTGTAATTCCTCTCTGCTTTGGTCAAGGTGCGAGAGTAAAATGCAATAGGGGCTTCCCTCCCGCTGGGAAGCCTGTGGCTCAACCCCCCCCCACTCCAAAGGGAGATGCATCACAAGTCAGTACAACAGGTAAATTCTCAGAGAACTGTATGAGTACAGCATCAGACGTGATTAGTCTTTTAATACTGTTAAATGCTGATTGTTCTTTCCTGCCCCAGACCCAAACAGACTTTTTGTCAAGCAATCTGTGTAATGGTTCTGCAATGGTTGCCTTCTGAGGTAGGAACATGTGGTAAAAGTTAATAAGTCCAAGGAAGGCTTGCAAATCTGTTTTGCATTTTGGTCTAGGGGCTTCTTTGATTGCTTGAACCTTGGCATCTGTAGGGTGGATGCCATGCTTGTCAATCATATAGCCCAAGAACTCAACCTTGTCAGTTCTAAGAGTGCATTTTTCTTCCTTGACTTTTAACCCCGCTTTCTTGAATCTGGTAAGGACTTCTCTGAGTCTTCTTGTAATGAGTGTCATTTTCAGCAGAGATTAACACATCATCAAAGTAAGGCACTACCCCTGGCAGTCCTTGGAGCATCCTTTCCATAAGGCTTTGGAAATGCCTGGTGCCACGCTTACTCCAAACTGTAACCTTTTACATTTGAAGGCACCTCTATGAGTCACAATGGTTTGGGCCTCTGCAGTGGCATCATCAACTGTTAGTTGTTGATATGCCTGGGCCAGATCCAATTTGGCAAAAGACTGTACCCCTGCCAAGTGAATGTAATAAATGATGCACCACTGGAACTGGATATGCGCTCTGTTGAAGTGCATGGTTCAATGTCCCCTTATAGTCCCCACAGATTCTCACTGACCCATCAGTCTTGACTGGTGTGACTATGGGTGTCTCCCATCTGGAGTGGTCAGTGGGCTCTAAAACTCCTTGAGCTATTAGTTTATCTAATTGTGCATCAATTTTTCCTTTAAGGCAAATGGGACCCTTCTGGGCTTTAAGCGAATTGGGGGCACCTTGGGATCTAGGTTGAAAGTGATAGGGGTCCCCATATACTTGCCCAGTCCTTGGCTGAAGACCTCTGGAAACTCAGACTTCAGGGCCTCCTCCCATTCAGTGTTGCTCACGTGATTGATGCCAGTCACCTCGATGCCTAGTGGATTGAACCACTCAAGTCCCAGCAAGCTTGGGCGATCCTTGTCCACGATGGTCAGGGGCAAGCGTTTGGTGTGGCCTTTGAACTTCACGTGAATTCTCTTGTTCCAACTACTGGAATCTTGTTCCTTGGTAGTCTTTAAGAGTCAGTGCTTGCTTCTGGAAATGCTTCTTCTGAATGTTGGGAAGTAGCCTGTGAATAGTGTCCCATGACACCATAGATAAATAGAAGCCTGAGTCCACTTCCATTTGGCAAGGCCTTCCTTCAATTAGTACCTTCACATGTACTTTTCTGCTTCTTAAGGGTGAAGAATGACCAATGGTGACTGTTTGATGAGTTTCATTCTTCCCATTTGCTTCTGTGTTGCGCCCCATTTTCTCACTGAAGTTGTTAGGCTTGAAATCTTTGTCAGGAAACTTCTTTCTGCTTGGTGGAGTTCTGGATGATTTGCAGACTCTTGCTAGGTGACCTCTTTTTTCACGGAGACAGATGGTATCAAAAACTTGCATTCAGTGCGGGGTGGCCCCCCCACAACCTCTGCAATAAAAGTCTTGCCTCTTTCTTCCAAGGTCTTTCCTTTTCTTCTCCATTCTGAGTCTATAAATTCCTTCCTCCACCTCACTACAGTCTGAATCAGAATCTAATTGCTCGCAATGGGTTGTTGTGGATTTTTCCACATCAGGATGGCTTGCCCTTGTTAATTTTCTTCATGGCTGCTGCTGAGGACTTGGTAGCTTCAGCTGAAGAAGCTTCTTCTATGGCCTCCTTAAGCGTGATCTTAGGTTTCATTAATAATTTGCTCTGCAAAACCTTGTCTTTTAGGCCTAGAACAAATCGATCGCGCATGGCCTCTTCTAAGTTGATAAATTCACATGCACCCCCAATGTCCCTTAAACTTGCCACGAAGTCATTAGCGTTTTTGCTTTCCCTTGATCCCGGCGGTAGAATTGTGTCTCTTAATGAGGCACGATACTTGTGCGTAATGGGCTCTTAATAACTTTTCTAAGTCGGGCCAGTCCATTACCTTCCGTCTGCAGCTCCCTTAATGCCTTCGCCATCTTGAAAATGGCGACCGCAGTGGTGAGAAAGACCGCCCTCTTCCGCTTCTCGGAAATGTCGGCGAGATCGTTTCCCTCCAAATACATTTGGAAATGTCTGCATCGAGTCCCAGTCTTCTGCTGTCGGATGAGCGGGGCTGGGGGTGTTCAGCACGGCTTCTTCTCGTTGTCTTCTCTTGGGAAGGATCCCACCTTCATGCCAGTGTTAGATTTGCATGAAGAGTCAGGCTCAAGTGCTTCAGTGAAAATTTATTAGTGACTACAGCTCATAACAGACCGATTTGGCTGGTCTGCGCTGCTACTTATAGCCAGCAGCCGCGGTTGCCAGCCAATCAGAGTGCAGGGTTTTCCCACTTTTAAACCAATCATTTCTGACATTTTACAAGAACAGTTCAAACTTAACCAATGACATTCAAACCTGCACACATAACAGGCGGCATATAAATATGAATTTAAAAAAACTCCACATTCTGGAGTTAAAGTCCAAATCTTAAATTGCCAAGTTTGGGGACCCTGCTTTAAACCAATACCTCCTCTTAGGCCTGGCCATCTTGCCTACTTATCTGGAACCTGAACTCAATCCACAGTTTGCTACTTTAAAGAATTCAGCTGCAACTAAATATGTGATTGATGCCAATAATTTAAATAAGCACATGTTTCTCCTAGTTATTTTCCTTTTTTGTTGCTCTGTTGTTCCTTGAAAGGTAAATTCTAGATGTAATCCATCAAGCCTGGGCTGCAGAATATCATCATCATCATCATTATCATTTTGTCATCATCATCCATCAGCAGATGCCATAAGCTTAAATTTTTTATTCTCTTGTGGATAATGTCTTTCCAGTAAGCATTTCATAATACATTAAACCCACAAAACTATCAACATTTTGGTGAATTTTTTTACACAAGTCCAATTTCTATAGTTACTTTCTGGTTCAAAGCATCCATATTGTGCATTAAAATTGTGCATATGATTTAGTATTATTGTTTTATACACAGTAACACTGGAGGTGGTATTCAGCAGATTCTGACCAGTTCTGGAAGAACTGGTAGTGGGAAATTTTGAGAGAACTGGCAAATACCACCTCTGACTGGCCCTGCCCCCATCTATTCCTGCCTCCCGAGTCCCAGCTGATTGGCTGGGTCTTCTTCTGTTGCCCTGCACAGAGGACAGAGCTGGAAAGCAGGTTAGTGGGGAGGGAGGGAATGGATTTTGCAGTAACCTTCCCCTGCCACTCCCACCAAGCCACACCACGCCCAAGCCACGCCCACAGAACCAGTAGTAAAAAAAATTGAATCCCACCACTGAGTAACACGAAAGTTCTTTGCCATCTTTAGTATGTTGGTAATAAAGAATACTTGCAATTGCATAAAATGGAATGAACTCCATATGGATCAGCAAACCACCGGTAAGCATGTTATTAGCACACAGGCAGCATTTTGATAGATTCAAATTTGCATCCCACGGGCCAGATGTGTCACAAACCAAGCCCACCCTGGTGTAGCAAGGGAAGTTGCTTGTATGTCGTCATGTGATGACAACATGTCATCACGAGTTTGACACCCTGATAGAGTGCATATAGTGGTGATTCCTTAACCATTGACCTAGGCAGGAACATCTTAACCCATTTAAAGCAGAATTAAGTGTTTCCAAAACTATGTCAGAGGTTGTAGAAGTTAATACAGGGTACATATTTTATCTCACACAGGACTAAAGATAAATTAAATCAAAATCAGTTATTCCCGAATATTCATTTCTGATTAAAGTATGTTCACTCTACTGTTGGCTACTATAATAGCTTTCCTAGGTTTAATAAACACAAGGGCAACTAAAAGAGGCAGGGGCCTCCTTCAAGGCGCCACTGAGTTTCTGCAGCTTTCCAGTAAATGAACTGACTAATTTCCAGCTCAGCTGTGGCTCAGGAGGGATGTGAGAACAGCCCTTTAGTACTTAACAATGAAGCTGCAAAGTAGGTTATTTCCCATTAGTGAGAATTCTCTTCTCAGCCATCCTCCAGTTCCTCTACTCTCTCACATCCATCTTCAACTTCTCTCACACCCCAAGGTTGGTGGTGCCTTGCCAACATTTCATTGCATTTTTTTAAATGAACAAGTAGTTGTTTTTCTTATTTTAAAAGTAAACACAGCAAAGCCATAATGAGGTTGAAGGGTTGCAAGCTGAATTTTACACTTTCTGTGAGACAGCAATGGTGAGGAGATTTGCAGGTAGTGTGAAAAAAATGTTTCTGATAGTTCAGAGGTCAATGAAGCTGGGATGGTGAGAAAGTCTGCAAAGCTCAGGTAGTATTCAGCAGGTTCTGACCAGTTATGGAGAACCAGTAGCAGAAATTTTGAGTAGTTGGGAGAACCAGCAAATACCACTTCTGACTGGCCCTGCCCCATCTATTCTCTGCCTCCCGAGTTCCAGCAGATCAGCTGGGTCTTCTTTGGTTGCCCTGCACAGGAGCAGGAGCTGGAAGGCAGGTTAGTGGGGTGGGGAGAATGGGATTTTGCAGTAACCTTCCCCTCCACGCCCACCAAGCCACCACACCCACCAAGCCACGCCCACAGAACCGGTAGTAAAAAATTGAATTCCCACCACTGCTGCAAAGCACAAATCTGGCTGGAAGTAAATTCCACTTAACTCAGAGGAGCCATATATAGAATTGCATTATATTGTAAACATCAAACTGGCAGAAATAGCCAACACTCCAGAAGATAGGCTTAAGATACAGAAGGATCTTGACAGACTTGAACATTGGATGCTATCTAACAAAATGAAATTAAATGGTGAAAGTTCTGTTGTTTCTTATAAAAACCATATAGTTTTGCATCTTTTTCATATCTAGAATGTATCTGCACTTGTGAATACTGTTTCATATCAATCCCTTGATCACTCAATTCTTGTTTATTTTTAGCTCCCCCTTGTCATTAAAAATGTCTTTATATCTAACAATATTTTCTATGTTAACGACATTTGGATGAACCAGTGCTTCCATTGTTGAAAGCCAAACTGGTATCCTCAAATAGTGTCGCTCTCTGACTTTCTCTCATACTAGCAATAATGCATTCCTAATATAATGCCTTTGAAAGTAACCGTGTATTTTATTTTCCCATACCACAAGAAAGCATGCCACCCCAATTGCAAATCATGTCCCTCTACTATATGGTTTTATAAAAATCAACAGAACTAGACAAGATACTAACAGGGGAGAAAAATTGATTAAAATATATATACCATACATAATATACATTAAAGTGGAGGATGAACAAGTAAAAAGGAAACAATGGGCAAAAAATTGGTTATACAATAGAATTAGACAAATGTGGGATAGGAACTATAAATTAACAATGTCAACTGCATACAAAGAAAATTTGTATAAGATGTTTTATAGATGGCATTTTGCACCAGCGAGGTTGGCAAAGGTGTTTAAAGATAAATCTAAAATGCTGGAAGTGCCATCAGATACCTGGGTCATATTATCATATGTGGTGGACTTGCCCAAAAGCAAAAATATTGGACAAAAATACATATGTGGTTGGAAAAAATGATAAAACAGCATATTGATTTAAAACCAGAAATATTTCTATTGGGGTTCTACCAAAAAAATACAGTAAGGAAAATGCATATTTAGTTATTCATATATTAACTGCTGCTAGAATTGTATTTGCACAAAGTTGGAAGAGTGAAGTGATACATACAGATGAGAATGTGATTAGGAAAATATTAGAATGTGCAGAAATGAACAGATTAACGTTGGCAATTAAGGAGAAAGAGCAAACTGAATACTATATGATATGGAATCTATTTTATCAATGGTTAACAACACACTGTTCAACTGAAGATGGAATTATTATATTAAAAAAATTATTAAAAAATAGAAATTCAATGGTGAAAAAAGCAAGTTTCTACATTTAGACAAGAAAAAACAAATGCAAAGGTATAGAATAATGAATTTTATGTGGATTAATAGTAGTAATTGTGAGAGGGATCTTGGAGTCCTAGTGGACAATCACTTAAATATGTGCTGCAGCTGCCCAAAAAAAGCTGTCCTAGTCTGCATTAATAGAGTACGATAGAATCAAGATCATGTGAAGTGATAATACCACTCCATAATGCCTTGGTAAGATCACACTTGGAATACTGAATTCAGTTTTGGTCACCTCAGTGTAAAAAAGCTGTTGAGACTGGAAAGAATACAGAGAGAGCAACAAAGATTATTAGAGGACTGGAGGCTAAAACATAGAGCAGTTGCTGGAATTGGGTGTGTCTAGTTTAATGAAAAGAAGGACTACAGATGACATGATAGCAGCATTCCAATATCTCAGGGGCTGCCACAAAGAAGAGGGGATCAACTTATTCTCCAATGCACCTGAAGGCAGGTCAAGAAGCAAAGGATGGAAACTAATCAAGGACAGACACAACCTAGAACAGAGATGTCAAATTTGTGGCCTGAGGCCTGGATGTGTCACGTTCTGGCCTTGCCCCCACCCAGTTTAGCTAAGGGGGGAAAAAATCCCAATACGTCATGTGACGATGCTGTGACGATGCGCGTTTGACACCCCTGACCTAGAACTAGGGAGAAATTTCCTGACAGAACAATTAATCAGTGAAATAATTCATCTCCAAAGGTTGCAGATGCTCCAATACTGGAAATTTTAAAGAAGAGATTGAACAATCATTTGTCTGAAATAGTATAGGGTTTCCTGACTGAGCAGGAGAGTTGGACTAGAAGATCTCAGGGTGCCTTTCAACTCTGTTATTTTACTATTCTGTAAAAGTGATGGTGACATCAATTTGCATTAACATCTTCTATTTATGCTCTTCACAAGGTCGATTCACTGGCT
>SOZL01001439.1:0-27234 GCA_009733165.1 Naja naja
CCATAGTCAGCTCCATAGGCTCACCTCTACAGAACCTTGCCAAATTTCTCACCAAACAACTCCAGCCCTACACAGAATCCATCACCTCTCACGTACAAAACTCTTTCCACTTCATAGAAACAATAAAGAAACAAAACCTACAACCCAGTGACCTACTTGTGAGCTTCGATGTCATATCCCTCTTCACCCAAGTACCAATTAAAGAAGCCTTGACAGATATCCAAAACAAATGCAACCCCCCTAAGTACATCCTAGATCTGACCAACCATTGCCTTTCCAACACATACTTCATCCACAATGGACAAAGATATAAACAGATAGAAGGAGCACCTATGGGATCACCCCTCTCACCCGTCATCGCTAACCTATACATGGAACATTTTGAAACCAATGCTCTAGACAAATCCAAATACAAACCCAAACTCTGGTTTGGATATGTAGATGACACTTTCGTAATTTGGCCACACGGGAAAGAAAAACTGGACAACTTCCTCACACATCTCAACAGCCTACACCCCAAAATACAATTTACCATGGAAACAGAAACCAACAACCAACTTCCGTTCCTGGATGTCCTAATTTACAAAAAACCCAATGGCTCCCTAGGACACACCATCTACCAGAAGAAGACACACACCAACTGCTACTTAAATGCACAATCCCATCACCACCCTGCACAGATCAACTCCGTAGCCAAGATCCTCATCTCCAGAACCAAATGCCTAGCTGACAAAGACCACTTGAGAACAGAATTACACACCCTCACTAATGTATAATGTCCAATGGATTCCAAAGAAGCACAATCACCAACCTAATCCTAAGGGAGACTCCCCAAAACCAAGACACAGAACAGGACAATGGCATCCCCTCCTCCCTTACATCAAAGGCACCACAGATAAAATCAGCAAAATTCTCCACAAACACAATATCAGGACAGCCTTTGGCACTGACCAAAAATAGCCAACATCTTAAGAAACCCCAAAGACAAGATCCAGCTAGAAAACCAAGGAGTTTATGAAATACCATGCAAAATTTGCCCAGCCACATACATTGGACAAACCAACAGGAGAATAAATACACGCATCGCAGAACACAAGAACGCAGTCAGAAAAGAAGAAAAACTTCCTCCCTTTTCCAGCACCTTAAAGCCACAGGACATGAAATTGATTTTGAGGGATCCAAACTTATCTCCAACACTGAACACTTCAACAAGAGAATAATTAGGGAAGCCATCGAAATAGAGAAACACCCCATAACATGAATAAACGGGATGATACTTCCCACCTACCAGACATCTGGAAACTAGCCCTAATCAACAAACGAGTCCCAGCCATGAAAACCAACACCGGACCCAAAATAACACATGATGCCACCACCAATCTCCTTCACCAGACTCAAACCCAAGCCCACGCCACAGATGAAAGGCAACCACCATCCAGAAACCAGACCATGGCTGCAACACCAGCTGCTACACCCCCCTCCGACCCCCAAACTAAGCAAACTGACACACGCTATAAACACATAGCCAGACCTCAAACTCGGAGCCAAACCAAGGCCCGGAATGTCACATCACAGCCTTCCACCCAGGACACTACATCACAGAACTCAGCAGATTACAACACGAGGTTGCAACACAGACAACGACCCAGAGATTACAGCACCACACCCAGGACGTCACAACAATAGAACTCAGAAGGTCACCACACAGCCCATTACCCAGGTCGTTACAACACAAAAGGCTGAGAGACACACAGCCAGCACCTCAGCCACACAGGGTCTCAGGAAAACGCCATCCAATCTGCATACATCAACTCCATCAACCAATCAAGAAGTAACAACACAGCCAACTCTGGAGTTTAAAAGGGAAAAACAGCCACTATCACACACTTCTCCCAGAAGAACGAAGCTGAAGACACCAGCCTGAAGATGACGGATGAGATTTCATCGAAACGTTGCCAAGGTATTCTCAATCTTACACGGGACAAGACCCGAATACACCAAGACCTACATATATATATATCATTATATATCATTATATATATCATTATATATATTTATTTAATAATATATATTAATTTTATTAATATATTTTATTAAAATATTATTTTTTTCTTAATGTACAGTAAAATACAAATAGAAATACAGGCAATCCTCGACTGACAACCACAACTGAGCCAAAATTTCTGTTGCTAAGCATGACATTTATTAAGTGAGTTTTGCCCCATTTTATGACCTTTCTTGCCACAGTTGTTAAGTGAATTGGTGCAGTGGTTAAGTTAGCAACATGGTTGTAAAGGGAATCTGGATTCCTCATTAACTTTGCTTGTGAGAAGGTCCCAAAAGGGGATCACATGACCCTGGGACACTGCAACTGTCATAACTATGAGTCAGTTGCCAAGCATCTGAATTTTGATCAGGTGGGGGGGGGTTGGACCTTTGGGTTAGGGAATAGATCATCATGTAGAAAGTCTATCTGTCAACTCATAAAACATATTGTATACATGTTTTATAGTTGTTGACAGAAAGGAGGGGGGAGTTTCAAAGAGCAGGCAGCAGTGTGGAATCGAAAGTACATTCCATTCATATTTTCTGCAGAGACTGATTAGATGAATGAAGCTTCTGCCGCACAGAAATCTAATTGGAGAGCATGATTGATGACTCTTGGTTATAGACATGTTTCGTTGGATGATACACCCAGAGGGGTGAGGGGGAAAGAAGGATCAAGGGTGACAGTGAATTACGTATCTTAGATTCATCTACACCCAGGCAAATGCCGGTATGTTAACTTCTAATAAATCCAAAGACATTTTGGTAGTGTGGCTCGAGGCTCATGATGTAATTGGAGTAACTCTCAGAATCCTGACACTATCTATGTGGTTTGATAGGAGTTGAATACAACTTGATGGCATATAATCGATTATCAATCAATCAATCAACCAACCAATAAACTTCTTTAGTACATTGTATTAATGCAGACATAATAATATAATTTGAATTCTTCATAGCATTTGACACAGTGCTCCATGGCATTTTGATTGGCAATCTAGTTAAGTAGTTTCTAAATGGGCATGACAACAAAATGCATATCTAGCTGGATTGAAAAACACGTTCAAGAATTCCTCATTAAAATAGAGGCATTCATTAAATGGGCTGCTACAAGGTTGAGGCCATTGTTCTGTACTCTTCAACATTTTATTAATACTCACATACAGGAGTGAATGCTTATCGTACCTGCAGATGACATACATCAGAGTGCGATAGCTAGCACTTTAGAAGGCAGTCATAAAATTAAAAATGATCTTGAGCGACTAAAGAGACGGATAAAAATCACAGAGTGAAATTTAGCATGAACAAATGGGAAGTTCTTCATTCAGGAAACAGAAATCAGACACAATGTAAAGGATGAAAGGTGCTTGGCTTGGCAATAATATCTATATAAAAAAAACCTGGGATAGCAATAGCACTTAGACTTATATACCGCTTCATACAGTGGTGGAATTCAATTTTTTTTACTATCAGTTCTTTGGGCATGGCTTGGTGGGCATGGCAGGGGAAGGATACTGTAAAATCTCCAGTCAGAGTGGTATTTGCCGATTCTCCGAACTACTCAAAATTTCCACTACCGGTTCTTCAGAACTGGTCAGAACCAGCTGAATACCTCCTCTGGCTTCACAGTGCTTTACAGCCCTCTCGAAATGATTTACAGAACCAGCATATTGCCCTCAACCATCCGAGCTCTCATTTTACTGGCCTCAGAAGGTTGGAAGGCTGAGTCAACCTTAAGCTGGAATTGAACTCCAGCTATGGGCAGAGTCAGCCTGCAATACTGCACTTTAACCACTGGGCCACCACAGCTCCTAATATATATGGGTGAGTAATATGATGTGGTTGCAAAAAAGGCAAATGCAATTTTAGGTTGCAGAAACAGGAATATAATTTTCAATACCCAGAAATGGTTTACAAACTCTACTTTAGTTTGCAATGGTCTGGTCACAAGAACTCTCTTTAATTTGGGAAGCTATGCATTAAGATACAGCTAGTGAGTGAATTGCATTTGGCAGGATCCATTCTGGGTCGGTCACCAGAAACAAAGGTTTGTCTTCCAAGCTTTTGGACTCGTGCTGAAGCCCATCTTTAGGGAACTTCTCTGTTAGAAGATGGGCTCTAGCATTAGTCTGAAAGCTTGGAGGACAAAATTCTGCTCCTGGTGACTGACCCAGATTGGATCCTGCAATGTTGTCCTGGGAAATGTATATTCGTTTTCATTTGTGAATTGCATTTTGTAACATTTTTCATACTTGTTCCCTTCTCCTGACACTGTTTTTTAAAAAAATAAAGTTGATTCTTTTGATAATTATCCTATCACTTCAGATATATGTGTGCAGGAAAGCTATAATTTCCCCATATGGTATTTTATATTTGCATTGTTTACAAGAAAATGAAGCATTTAGTAATGATCTAATCTCCTATAAGAATCAATTGCAATTAAGCCATTGACACTAGAATTCTGTCCACAGTTCATGCTAATGCTGCAAGTTGGAGTAAAAAAGAATCAGTTTAAAAAAGCTGGTATCCAGAGTTATGAATCATTTACTGATAGCATTCTGACACCTCTCTCTGAAAAGTTATATATTAGGACTTGATCAAAGTGCAGATAGCATATTTTCCAGTGTTGAGTTTTACAGAAACTTTCAGCAGTTAATGCTTATCCTGTAATAATTCTCATATTTAATGTCAGTAATTGGAAAAGCTGGCATTATCTAATGAATTAACTTGTAGCTTGGAAAGAAAAGCTTCTTTAGACCAGGGAACTATTTAGACACAACACAGTCGGGCATGTATGTCAATTAGCAAACAAGGGTGTAGAACCACCATTATTTTATAGGTAGTCTTTGACTTATGACTACAATTGGGACCAGCATTTCTGTTGCTAAGGTTGTTAAAGTGAGTCGTACCTGATTTTACAACTTTTTTACAATTCACTGCAATTGCTAAGTGAATCACACAATTGTTAAGTGAATCCAATTCCCCATTGTCAGAAGCCAACTGAGAAAGTCACAAATGGCAATCACATGACCCCAGGATGCTGCAGCCATTTGTAAATATGTGCCGGGTTGCTAAGCAACTGAATTTTGATCATGCGACTAATGGGATGCTGTGACGGTCATAAATGCAGAGACCGGTTATAAGTCACATTTTTTCCCAGTGCTGTTGTAACTTCAAACAGTCATCAAAGGAATGATGGTAAGTCTACCTGTATCCCTACCACCAATGTCCTTTAATTGAAATGGCAAGCCTGCATCATCACTCAAATTCAAATTTTACCATTCTAGTTAAAATGATTTAAAATATTAAGCATTTTGGATTTAAACAACACAATAAACTTGAAATCTGAAGAATAGAAGATTAGAATAAGATGGTGCAGATTGGGAGTGCTCTGCAGACAAAGCCCTGATGCTCATCCTCAGGCTAGCTGTTGTGATGGAGGAGTGTTTCTTAACTCAGCAGTAGTAAGTTATATGGACTTCAACTCTCAGAACCCCCAGTCAACACAGTAAGCAACATGTAATTTATTATAAGGTGCAAATAGCCAGGAGCATTTTTTGAGTTCAAAACACAGAGCAGTTTATGATTGCTATCTATACATAAGAATCTAGTCAACTAATGGTCACAGCTAAATTGATGCTAGATAAGGGTCAATGGGATTCACAGAGAGGTCTCTTGTGGAAATGCAATGACTCCAAACTGATGACACATTTAACTCCACCTTCTAGCTCAGCCTGCTGTTCTCCTACATCTATTAGGGATTTCCTGACCATGAGAGCTAATATGCAATGGAACAGCTTGCTTTCTGGAGCTGTGGATGGTCTATCTCTGGCAGTTTTCAAGCCAACATTGGGCAGCCATTTGATTATAATGGTTTCTGTATTCCTGCTCCTAAGAGGGGGTTGGACTGGAGGACCTCAAGAATCCCTTCCAACCCTATGATTCTCTGATTCTATTTCGGTGCACCCATATCCAACATCTACAGTTGCTGGGAACACATCTACACATCTATCAAAATCTACTGGTGAAATCTTGATGTATGGTGGTATAATCTTTTTTTGTCTTTCTTCTTTTTGATGAATTAAGCTGTCAGTTAAATGTGTTAAGCTTCTGGAAAACCTGACACACTTATTTTATATAAACCTCTTCAACCTCCCACCTCAGATGGGGAGGGTGGGAGGACAAAATCCAGGCCTGTCCAGATCAGTGATATTAATACATCGCCATCATTCTTCCAGCATCTTTCAATGGCTGAAAATGATAGATAACAGCCATACATAAATACTTATCATGGTATTTCCTTTGGGAATTAAAGAACATTAGGAAAGCACAGATAAAGAGTAAGAAGTAGTAAAGCAAGGAAAGGCAAGAATGAAGAAAAAGAAAAGCAACTACAAACTAATCTAATTCTTAGCAGCCCCAATCTGTAGATTTTCTATGCTTTTTATCTTTTCAGGCCATTTTTGCTTTTACTATGTCCGGTTGTATTATAATTTCTGTTCATTAAGAGAAGCTGTTACATCTCTTGAGTAGTTCCTTTAGCAACATTAGCTCTTATTACCACTAGCAGGAGCTCCTTGAAAAACAACTGGAAAATTTTTCCTTCCCCTGGAAAAACTGACTCAAGTTGGCCATCTAATTTTTTTCTGCCCTGGAAATTCTTTCAGGAGGAATCTTCTCTGTGCCTTTAATCCTATATCAGGCTTATACATGTTGCAAAACAGCAAAATAACTTTTTGGGGTGGGGTGGGAAATGAACAAAAGAACAAAAGAGCAAAAAATGAACAAAAGGTTAAAACATATAAAGAACTATTACAGGAATTGGGTATGTCTAATTTAATGGGGAAAAAGGACTAGAAATGATGTGACAGCGGTATTCCAATATTTGAAGGGCTGCCACAAAGAAGGGGGGATTATCCAAAGCATCTGAAGGCATGTCAACAAGCAATGGATGGAAACTAATGAAGGAGAGAAGCAACCTAGAACTAAGGATAACTTTCCTGACAGTGTAGAACAATTAATTAGTGGAATGATTTGCCTTCAGAAGTTGTGGGTGCTCCAACATTGGAAGTTTTTAAGAAGACATTGGGTAACTATTTGTCTGAAATGGTATAGGGCAGAGGTTGGCAACCCACAGCTCTGGAGCTGCATGTACTCTTTCATCAAGGGAAAAGGATGCTGCACTAGGAGGAAACTCTATGGTGCGGGAACTGAACTTCCGGTCAGCTCCAGAATTGAACGGGGGGCTTCCGGTTAAGACCTTTGTGGCTCTCTGAGTGTTTAAGGTTGCCGACCACTGACAGAGTTTCCTCCTTAAGCAGGAGGTTGGTCCAAGGTCCTTTCCAACTCTGTTATTGTGTTATTCTGAGCCAAGTTTAGTATAATGAAGAGGGAGCATTTAATAAAGTGTTCTCCTAGAACAGTGTTTCTGAAACTTGGCAATTTTAAAATGGGTAGACTTCAACTCCCAATATTCTACAGAATTTTTCCCTGAGTCACTCCAGAGAGAATGGTGGCATACAAATTTAGATGGATGGATGGATGGATGGATGGATGGATGGATGGATGGATAGATAGATAGAAAAATAGATATAGATAGGTAGGTAGGTAGGTGGATAGATGATAGATAGATAGATAGATAGATAGATAGATAGATAGATAGATAGATAGATAGATAGTATTCCCCTCCTGTTCTCCTTTAGGTACTGGGTAGAATTTAAAATGTTCCAGCCTTAAAGCCATTTGGGTCAGGGGACAGGGGTCTGCACTATGGTTTCTGTACATGACCAACTTAAATACAAATTCTATTTATTTCTATCTGGAGCCAGATAGAAAGGAAATCAGGCAAAGCTTTGAAAAGAAACCTCAAAATAATGGGACTAGATTTATTGATGTTCAGCACAATATCCCTGACTATCGATGCAAAATAAGGAGCGGGAATGGCATTTCTTCCTAACTGGGCACCAGGTTGCGGCTTAGAACTTGTGAACCTGCCCAATGGAGCAATCCTATCATTTCTCCCAGAGCTAAAGCTGAGGCAGAAAATCATTACTTCTGAAACCTAGTCTGGAAAGGAGTGAGGGAAGAGTGGTCTTATTTCCATGGATTGATTGTTTTTCTCCTTAATACCTTCCTATTGAAACCAACTAGGGAGAATCAATCAATGCAACTGGCAGAGAATGTCTGCAACTGTCTGGTGGACGTGTCTTCTTTTCTCATCTCTTTGATGTCATAGCTAGGCCACCCAGAAAGACAGATGAGATCTGACACCTCCATGACACCAAGTAAGTTTTTTAAATATTCAATAAACATACTATTTTTGGAAAGCAAGTAGAACATAAAAGCCAAGTATTCTTAGCTTATTTGAAGTTCTAAATCCAGATACAGGAGTTTCAAATCCAGATACAGATGCACAAACACAGATATACACATAGACACCAGAGGTGGCATTCAGCAGGTTCTGACCAGTAGCAGAAATTTTGAGTAGTTCAGAGAACCGGCAAATCCCACCTCTGACTGGAGATTTTACAGTATCCTTCCCCTGCCACGCTCACCAAGCCATGGCCACAGAACTGGCAGTAAAATTTTGAATCCCACTAACTGACAGACACACATATGCACAGAGAGATAGGGAGGGAGGGAGGGAGGAGAGAGAGAAAGAGAGAGAGAGAGAGAGAGAGAGAGAGAGAGAGAGAGAGAAGTGACAAAGTTGACTGGAAGCCTGAAGGCTGAAACATGAAGAACAGTTACAGGAATTGAGTATGACTACTCTAGTGAAAAGAAAAACTAGGGATCACATGATAGCAATGTTCCAATATCTAAGAGGCTGACCTAAAGAAGAGGGGGATCATCCTATTTTCCAAAGTACCAGAAGGCAAGGCAAGAAATAACAGATGGAAACTAATCAAGGAGAGAAGCAGCCTAGAACCCTCTTCATACTCTACATAAATGACCTCTGTGATCATATTAAGAGCAACTGCATTCTCTTCGCTGAAGATGTAAAGCTATTCAACACCACAGACAATACTGCTACCCTTCAAAAAGACCTCGAGTATGTATCAGAAT
This sequence comes from Naja naja, assembly GCA_009733165.1. Classification (NCBI taxonomy): domain Eukaryota; kingdom Metazoa; phylum Chordata; class Lepidosauria; order Squamata; family Elapidae; genus Naja; species Naja naja. The sequence goes on from SOZL01001439.1 coordinate 9,112, forward strand.
GGTCAAACAAATGGCAACTTCAAATCTCAACAAATAAATGCTCTGTCTTACATATTGGCAAAAAAAATAAATAAATCAGAAAATAAAATACAAGCTATTCAGACCTTGTTGATGATCCAAACTCTGTCAAGGACCTTGGAATACTCATCTCCAATGATCTAAGCCAGGGGTGGCGAACAGTAACTCTTAGCCAAAGCGGCCCCGGCCAAAATGAATGCTGCTCTTTTGCTCTTATCATTATTTTGTATACTATGGCTCTTTGCCAAGTTTGGATTTTGTTATGCTGCTTCTGAGGAGGGACCTCTGAGGAGAGATTCCGAGCGCTAGTCCAGCCCCCAGGCTGCGTCATCCCATCTCCCATCCCTTGGAAACAACTGCACAGGCCAGCGAGCGGGGGGGACACATGTGTCACATGTTGTTGCCACATCTGCCGTTTGTTCTTAGTGTGGAGGATGCAGCACACCCCTCACCATCACTGCAGGATTTTACCCTCACTCAAAATGGCAAAATGCAAAGCTAAACAAATGAATATGAACGATGACAGGACAGACATTTTGGAAGAATGGGAAGATGCTTTCTTCTTTATTGACGGAATGGAAAAGCACTGTGTTTAATATATTATTGTTAAAATTATATGCTTTTGTGTGAGTGTTTTGTCTGTTTTGGCAGGTCACTGCGTGGTGTGGCTCTCTGACTCTCACAGTTTAAAATTTTGGCTCTTGTTTTTTTTTAAACAAATTTTATTCAATTTTAACAATTTTTAAAACAACTCTTTTCAGTAGACAGCATGTTCCCGCTCATCACTTTTACATGCAAATATGACAGTAGATCTATATTCATTTTAAACATTTGACTTCACTTCTATTCCATTTTAGCGGACAAAGGGTGAAAGAAATTAATCCTAATCTCAAATCTTAATCTCAATCTGTATAGCCCCCAGTTCATTTCAAGTTAATTGCAAATATACATATATATTTTAAAAACTTCATGTATAAATCTTACAAATAACAATATATTTGCCCATCATATTAAAAATAAAGTTCATCCATATCTATCCTTTAATTGTCTTCACATTGTTAATACTCTTTCATCATTTACAGAATTCTTTTATCCGTCAGATTTGCCCTTTCATCACATATTCTCTCCATAATTCTAAATCCGTACCAATGTTAACACTAAAAGAATGAAAAAAAAAACCTAGACTTGCCCCCTTTTACTACTTTGAAAGTGACACCTCAGTGGTTAATATAGTAGCATAATCATAATCATTCTCTTTAAAACGAAAGATAGAGAAAAAGAAAAAGAAAAAAAGGAGAAAAGCTCCCTTACAATATATCTCTAATCGGTCGGGTTCTGCAACACATATCCCCTAAGATTGATTTATAGTTCCAAAATAATAATAAAATAGCTAATCTTGGTTATTGACAAATCTCATTTTTAGGCATTTTCTAAGATCATTTCAATTAATTCAATTCATCTAATCATCATTTAGCTTTCTTTTGTGAATAAGAAATGAAAAATGTGACCTTTTACCAGTAAAATTGTCAGTAACCCCTATTGTTTTACACTTTTATAATTACAATATATTCTTATTACCATTTCTTCATGCAGAACCCCCTTTTAAATACGTTAACCATTGTCTCTATGCAAACAAGTTCCTTTCTTTATTATGTAATTCCCGTGTCTCTCTATCTTTTGTTCTTGTTTCTTGTTCCTTCTCCTCTCTTTTATCCCGCTACCCCCTCTCTATCCAGTTTAAATCCTCTCTCTCTCTTTACCTTTCTGCTCTCTATCCTTCTGGACCTTTCTATCATGCCTAGTTTCATAAATGTTCCCCTTTTTAATTATTTCTTAAGTTTCATTTTTTGACCATCCTCCCTTTCCCTTTATTTGTATTAATCTTTGTGTTAATTGTCTTTTAAAATGGCTTTTTGCTGGCCCTTCTCCTCCCTATTATCCTGCTCTCCCCTTCTCTATCCAGTTTGAATCCCTCTCTCTCTTTACCTTTCTGTTCCTTTCCTTCTGAACCTTTCTAACATGCTTAATTTCGAATGTTCCCCTTTTTAGATACTTTCTTAGGTTCCGTTTTTTTAGCCACCCTTCCTTTCCCTTTTATTTGATTAATCTTTGTATAATTGTCTTTAAGATGGCTTTCTCTTGTGCTGGCTCCACCTTTCCAGGCTCCTTTTATTCAGCATTTGAATGCCCATATTTTCTGCAACATGCCGTTAGTTCAGTCACTTCCTGTAACAGTTCTTTCATACTTTTAAACTCCATTTTTAATTCTTTGGATGACCACCAAAATTTTAATTTTCCTTATTTCTTCTTCTTCTTTAAATTTTCTATGATCCTAACCCAGGTCCAGAGTCTATATCAGTATCACCAATTAGTCCGGCAATCCGTCTTTGTGTATTCAGGCTTTCACTTTCTATAAGTCTTGTGTCTCTTTAAAATGTAACAACTCCAATCCACAAAGGAACAAGATAGTTTCTTACTTCTTTAGCTTCCAATTTTTCTCCACAAAGTGGCACTTTCTGCACAGAGTCTTAACCCTTTCCTTTATTTTAATATTCAAAGTTTTCCAAGCCCCAAACTTAAGTTCTTACGCTGACTTCTTCCTTTCCGGTTGACCCTTATAGCTGTCAAAAATATTTTACTTATTTTTCTTCACTTGGAACTGCGCTGCTTCTGTTTCTCTTTTTAAAAACTCATCTTTATCTTAATCCCGGGTGCCTTGATCTTACCATCCGATACTCGGTTCCTCTGCTGTCGACTTCTCTCTTCCTCCTGCACCAATCTTAATCCCGTTGAGACCTTCTCTTCGAGGTGGCCATTTTTGACCACCACTTCTTGACGTCTTCGGAGGGAAAAGACCAGACCCAAAAGGGGAGATCGGCTCCCCTCACTCTGGCTGGCAGATTTCCCTTTCTCTGCCGCCCCTACGAGGCAGCTTCAGCCCCGAACCTTGCAGGATCGGGGCTCTCCGACGCAAGAGCCAGGCTGCGGTCGTGGACGATCACAAACCGCCGCCTGTTCTCGAGAAGGCTCAACCCGGAAGTTTTCAAAATTTTGGCTCTTTGTGTCGAACTTGTTCGCCACCCCTGATCTAAGCGCTAGAGCCCACTGTAACTACATAGCCAAAAAGGCATTAAGAGTTTTAACTTAATCCTACGTAGCTTTTTCTCTGGTAATATCACACTACTAACTAGAGCATACAAAACATTTGCTAGACCAATACTTGAATACAGCTCATTAGTCTGAAACCCGCATTAGGTATCTGATATTAATACAGTTGAGAAAGTCCAGAAATATTTCACAAGAAGAGTTCTCCACTTCTCTACTCGTTGCAGAATACCTTATGCCACCATTTCTTTGCTTTATCACACGTCCACCATAGATGATAAAAAGTCCCTTCTTTACATTTACATTTCCAACATTCATTTGAGGTACTGTTGGAAGAAATATCCTTCTGGGTTCAGTTCCAAGTGGGGAAAAAGACACTGGAAACATGGAGGCTGATAGGAAAGATGGTTTCATGGTGGACAGCAGGACCACATGGCTTGAAGCTCCAAAGAAGGATGATCACATGCTCCAAGGTGAAGGAAGAGATCAAGAAAAAAACTGAGATGCTGAGAGTGCCTGTGCTTTATAACCTTTGTTGAGATTTGAATTGGAGCTTGTATTCTGATTGGTTGTCAGACTCGCATGGGGCCATGCAGGGGCAACTCTGTAGGCTGTCCTGAGTTCCAGGCTTGGTTGAGCCTTGCTGGATGATGATGATGCACTGAAAGGGCTTTGGGCAATTGCTATAGTTTTACCTGGAGATCTTTGTTATGTAAAGTATTCTGGCCCAGGCCTTAATGGTAACCCATTAACAAAGGTGGCGGTAAACTTCTACTTCTGAGGTGAGTTTCTGCTTCTGAGTTTCTACTCTTTTTAGAGGCAATATTCTGCCTTTTAATATTTCCCAGGATATTTCATTTTTCTAGGAGAGGTGTGGGTGCTAACTTCCTACAGTACCTTTATATATTCTTGATAATTTATCCGGAGTTAAATACCAACAATACATGATCTGATAGAAAATTTATTTTAAATTATAGTTTAATCATCTTGATCTCCAATCTTCAGGTGCTTTTAAAACAGGGGTGTCAAACTCAATTTCATGGAGGGCCGCATCTGGGCTGTGGTTGACCTTGGGGGCTGGGTGGGTGTGGCCAACTGGGTGGGCATGGCCAGCTTGACACCACTCTCCAAACTGCTGGCATGCTTCCTCTTTGCATTGGGTAGACCAGGATGGCCCCGCGGGCCGGATCTGACTGTATTGCAAGCCAGATTCAAGCCTTGAGTTTGACACCCCTGTTTTAGAGGGATTTGAACTGCCACACAGAGACACCATTTGCAATTTTTTTTTGTTTCAGCAAGGTTTTTCCTCTTGGAAGAATCTGCTTAAGCTCCTTTTGCATAGAGAAAAGGTGTGTTGACATCAGCATTTCTTTTTATTGTCTAATGTAGGATATTGATTTAACGCACAGTCAATTCCTTCTGTAAGCTGCAGTGGTGGATGTGTGTGTGTGCATGTGTGTGTGTGTGTGTGTATCGGGGGTGGGGGGAATGAGATTCACTCCTATGCACAAGAGTCAGTTCCTTCCCAAAGGGGGAAAAAAAGCATAAAAGTGAGGCTGGCAACTACATAGAATGGAGTGACTTTTCTGACCCAGTTTTCTACAGCAAACTTAAGGGCAGAATGAACTTGAAATACGAAGTGCTGGAAAGTACAGAGTGTTCTTAAACACATTCACACTGCGAACAAAGATCTTTCCTTTCCAGACATCAAGATTACGCATTTCAAGAACACTGAAGCTGGTATACATAACAACCCTTTGCCAAAAGAAAAAAAAAAGAAAGAAAGAAAGAAAGAAAGAAAGAAAAGAAAAGAAAGAAAGAAAGAAAGAAAGAAAGAAACTACACACGATTGTTTTCCAGACATTTAGGTTTTTTCCTACTGTCTCCTTTGTTTGTTTTGAATATGAAATCTGGATGAAGCCTGACATCTTTCTCTGGCAGAAGAAGAAATTTATTCTGGTTGACAATAGATTTTGGCTGAGATAGCAATAGCAATAGCAGTTAGACTTATATACTGCTTCACAGTGCTTTACAGTCCTCTCTAAGCAGTTTACAGAGTCACCATCTTGCCCCCAACAATTTGGGTCCTCATTTTACCCACCTTGGAAGGATGGAAGGCTGAGTCAACCTTGAGCCTGGTGAGATTTGAACTGCCAAATTGCAGGCAGGCAGCAGAAGTAGCCTGCAGTACTGCATTCTAACCACTGCTCCACCGATTCTGCTCCATGCCATGTCTAAAACCATCTCAGAAATGGTGGCACATTCTGAAAGATGAGAAGTCACCAATAGAAAATAATATTTGCAGCTCTGAGTTAAATTGTGGAGTCCTTGTTGCTCTCTGTGCTTGGCAGTTTTCTTGTAGATGTTTCATTAACAAACTAGACACCTAGATCATCATCATGATCACCATCATCATTGTCATCATCATCATTATCTCCTCTTCTCTCCCTTCTTCTACTTTCCTTCCTTTCTCTTCTCTCCCTCTCTTTTCTCCTCCCAGGTGCATATTTTGTTACCAAATTAGGTAACATCATCAATAGCACTGAGGATGTTATCTAGTTTGGTCTGCAAGAAAAGTGCCAAGCTCAGAGACCACGAAGAACTCCATAGCTGAAAAGTTATTGGAGTTACTTTGAGGTAACATTTCATGTTTTCCATCCCTGATCTCTACATGGGGCTACCCCTGAAAGGTTTCTGAAGCTTCAGCTGGTTCAGAATGCAGCAGCCCAAACAAATGTGTGTAATCCATCCTGTTCTTGCAGGAGTTACCAATACTGGCTACCAATCTGCTTCTAGGTACAATTCAAGGTGCTGGCTATTTGAAGCACTGCCTTTCCTCTATTAGTTCTACAGAGGAATTATTGAGTCTGTCATCTGCACCTCTATAACTGTCTGGTTTGGTTCTGCAACTCAACAGGACAGACACAGACTTCAGAGGATAATTAGGACTGCAGAAAAACAATTACTACCAACCTGCCTTCCATTGAGGACCTGTATAATGCAGAATCAAAAGAGGGCTGTGAAAATATCTACAGACCCCTCACATAAATGGTTTCAACTTCTACCCTCAAAACGACACTATAGGGCACTACACACTAGAACAACTAGACACAAGGACAGTTTGTCCCTGAATGCCATCACTCTGCTAAACAAATAATTCCCTCAACACTGTCCAACTATTTACAAGTCTGCACTGCTATTACTATTAATCTTCTCATCACACTTTATCGCCCATCCCCTCCCACTTGTGACTGTATGACTGTAACTTGACACTTGTATCCTTATGATTTATAATGACTGTTTCCTAGTATGATTTGATTGCTTATTGTACCCTATGACTTATTATTAAGTGTTGTACCTTATGATTCTTGACGAATGCATATTTTCTTTTATGTATATTGAGAGCATTTGCACCAAGATAAATTCCTTGTGTGTCTAATCACACTTGGCCAATCATTCATTCATTCATTCATTCATTCATTCATTCATTCATTCCATCCATCTGGCCCCACAGGGCTGTTGAGGGTCCCATTATCAATGATGTACATTTGGTGGAACCACAAAAAAGGGCCCCTTCTTTATGAACCATAATTCCCCCCCCTTTAAAATGTATTACTTTGGTTCTCTCAGGGCAGATCTCATTCAAGGCATTCAGCCTACATTGCATGGAAAAATTAGGACAGTCTGCCTGTATGGAAAAGGTCTGCCCTGTATAAATTAGTTGTATGTCACACATTCATATTGTTCCAAGTCCATGCAGGGCTTCAAGGATTCCCTGTTAAAACTATTTTCATGCCAGCTATTAATTTGAGTAGTGATCACTAACGTTCAGCCATCACTTTCTCTCAACCCTATGAAGGAAGCAATCAATGGCAAACCATTTCTGAAAAACCTTGCCTAGAAAATTACAGGAATTCACCCAGGCAGCCTCCAGGAATTGGACACAATTAAATGAAAGAAAAGAGAGAGAGATGACAAGGGCACCATCACTTCAGTATTTTGTGGTCCAGGAAGAGGCAAATCGATCAGAATTTAGAAGACCAAAATTGAAATAACAGATTGAATAAAGACACAATTTATCCCTTCTTGAACTAGGAGATATTGAAGACACTTACGCCTTTGTCATTTGTTATTCAAGTTCACTGCTTGTACCTAGTTCAGGAACAGAGAATCCTTTAAACCCTTTTATTGTAGTTTCTAGACCTCACTGTTGGAATTCATTGTTGGAGTGTATTTTTATGCAACAACTACAGTAGTATGAAGTCAGTAGAGGGCAGTGTTTGCAAGTATATACTCTATGCTCTTTTGTTCTAAGCAGAGCTTCCTATTTCTGGTTACAGTTGATATAGTTGAGCAGTAAAGCACATGGTGACTGTACTCTTTGCTCTGTGTGGTGCTATATATCAACAGAATTTCTAAACTCAGCATAAAGACAATTGCAAACCCCCCAAAACATACTTTCTCATTATTTTGAGCTAAAAATCCACAAAATAAGCCTTAAAATAGACTCTGCATAACAGAATAACAGGCTTGAAGGGACTTTGGAGGTCTTCCAGTCCAAGTCTTTCTCTGAGCAGGAGACCCTGTACCATTCTAGACAAATGGTTGTTCAATTTCTTCTTTAAAACCTCCAGTTTTTAACTGGAGCACCCTCAACTTCTGAAGGCAGGTCATTCCACTGATTAATTGTTATGTCCTTGATCCATTTCTTCTTGCCCTGTCTTCAGGTGCTTTGGAGAATGGGTTTACCCCCTCTTCTTTGTGGCAGCCCCTTAGATATTGGAACACTACTATTATGTCACACCTAGTCCTTCTTTTTGTTGGACTAGACAAACCCAATTCCTGCAACAATTCTTCATATGTTTTAACCTCCAGTTCCCTTATTAATCTTTTCAGAGGAAAAAGAAATTACTCTGGTAACTATGTGATGGGCCTCATTAACACCACTCTATTGCCTTACCTTATATTATTTGATTTTCTACAACATATGAACATGACCCACAGCCATTGATCCTATTCTAATCCTCTGACCTTTGGCATCCCTGTTTGAACTTGTTGTTTGCTTTATTGTTTACAGGGATGAGTTCCTTCTGACATTTATTTTTCTCAGATGCATACCAGTTCTAATTATAAATGCAGAGACAAATGTTTAAGTTGAACATCTTGCATTTTGAGATTGAATGTCAGGTTGTCATGTTGTGTGGTAGTGACAATGGTGGAAGGAATGACCTCAATTACTAATCTAGAAAAAAAGAAATAGATGGAAGCCTTCATCTGCTTTCAGGTTAAACCCCTAGATCCTCAAATTTAACCCAGTAACATTTATTTCTATGGCTTAATCAATGTGAAGGATTTTTGTATTTTTCTCTCTCTCTCTGTATATATGTGTGCATGAGTGGGTATGACTACCAGAATATAAATAGAAAGCAGTTGAAATATCCATGGTAGATTTTTTTTAATAAAAGCCTTGATGTTTTTCCAAGTAATTAATGAACCTGGTTACTCAAGAAAAGAAAACAGAATAATGACTGTAATTAGAAGTATTCAGTGACTTTGCTTCCCACTATTTAGATGTAGTTACAGTAGGGTATCTAATTAAAACCCTTTTGATATTTAGGTACCTCTCTGTTCGGTTCTCATTAAAACAGAGGAATTTCCCCCTAGCATTGATAGAATTGCTCAATACTAGAAGTGATTTATCATTAAACTATTTATGCCACTTGCAGTGAAAAGGAATAGGCAACAGGTAAGAAGGTGTGCTACAGCATCTAATACCCATTTTTTTTGGTTTTAATGATGTTTTTTCCGCAGCAAAAAGCTCTGATCTTAGGATGTTTATAACACAGCAGCAATTCCAAGGTGAGGATTAGTATTCAAAGGTTCAAAATTAGGTTTCAATAAGTAAAGATTTTATTTTTTCCCAAACCACTTAATTCTTTTAGGAAGTTAAAAAAATAACTGGGGTGTAGGAAGGAAGAGAAATATGTGTTCTAGATAAAGTAGACTTAAACACAGAGAAAATCAATGAAGAACTATCTTGTAATGTTATATTTAGTGACTCCCTACAATTCAATACATTCATAGGATGGTTTCATTCCCTGCTGTAGGCTCAAACACTTCAAATGTGAAAGAAGGAAATCTAACTTTAATTTCCCTTAATCCCTGATTGCTATCCTCCATGCATGTTGTGGCTTTCCAAGTTTGGATATGATGGCAGAGTTAAAAGTTAGAATTTTGATAGACCTTAATTTCTCCATTGTGTGTAAAGAGGGGGGAATAATACATGCACCCATAAGAATGTTGATCATCATCTTCTTTTAATGACCCCATAATCCCTCACGGGGTGGAGTCTGGGCAACTGAATGGAGCTAGCAGAGTGTTTTAATGGCCGAATGCCCTTCCTGTTGCCAATGCAGAGTTTTGTTCAGCAGATATATCCTCAGTGTGCCCAGAGAGAGAAATATCTGCCTCTATCTAGGATCGAACTCACAGCCTCCTGATTGTGAGGCGAGAGCTCCACTTCTAGGCCACTGCACCACTCCTACCCATAAGAATGTTGATCAGGATGAAAAATTACAACTTGTGGAAAAAGAAACCAAGCACAGGGTTTTGCCAATTCAGATCATGAATTACATTGAAATAAATGAAGTTTGGAAGAGCTGTATCAGGATATGCATTTATGGATGGATGGATTATATTTTCTACTTCTGTAACCCATTATGTTCTTGCCTTTCTTTTCCAAGCCATCTCACCATCTCTCACATGTTTCAGTGATCAGAAAGTGTATTCTCTGTATTTGCCTGCTGTGAGCAGTCTACAAAATGGCCAGCACCTTTTGTGTTGCTGTCCTGTCTCTTTAAGTCCTCTCCCTAACCCAGCACAGCAATTGTTGAGAGGAAGCTGCGGGGGTGTTGGTAGATAGACCTGTGTGTATTTGTGTGTCTCTGAGTTTGGGAAACAGCCTAAAGCAAGGAGAAAGAGAAACTGCTCTCCACCAGTAGGACTCATAAGAAGTAGTAGCTGGAGAAGAAGGAGGAGGAAGCATAGTAGAAGTGGGAAAGAGTGGAGTGGTGAGCAGTGACCATTAGCCTTTGAATACTTGTGTATGTGCTTCCTAGGGACCTGTGTGGTTGTGTTGGTTGGCTGTCTTGGGTTTTGGAGACCACTGACTTTGGTATATATAACAGAATCTGTAGCACCTGCCATACACCTAGTGGAAATACAGATAAATTGGCTTATTCAAAGGCTCAAGATACAGATAATCTTCAACTTACTATCAGTCACCAATTGAAAACATTATGGACTCAAAAAAGTTACTTATGACCTGTCCTCAAAGTTACAAATTCTACACCACTGTCAGTTTTGCAAGCCATATTAGCACCGGACGCTTCCACACTGCCACATTCTTGACCCTGGGAAAATGGGAGGGGGGAATTTCTTGGAGCATATGTGGTTAGACATAATAGCATTCTTCTAAGTCAAGGTCATGTTAATTCTGCACCTGGCTGAGGAGTGGTTGAGGGGACATCTCAAGTTGGGATGGATGGTGATTGGGGCATGTGATGCAATGAGGGGTGCAGGGGGTGGATTTGAAATTTTTTTCTTATTGAAGGGAAACCCGGAACTTTCAGATTCGGGATTTCCCAGATGTGCCAGTTTACTACTCTAATAAATGATGTCCATCTTGGAGTTATTGATTGGAGTTGAGGTTTTCCGGAACACTGACACACCACGACCCACAGTTATATGATTGTTCTTAAAGGTCCAAGCTTCCGACCTAAACAAAAGCAGAAGCTACTCACTCTGGAAACAAAAACAATTTAGTTGGGCTGAATTCTTGGCATACAATGAGCCCTTTGACGAAAGTCTCTGATTAAATCAGCTCTGGGAGCATCCGCCTCCCAGCACTCTTTGTAGGCTGAGATCTGTGCCCTTCCACACACTGGAGCAAGCCTCCAGCCAGCTGTCACTATCGGCCACCTTCAGCCGATCGCCGGGACGCCAGGGCACCCAGTCGGCTCAACTGCTTGGCTCTGGGTGAGCAGTCCTCGATCAGCTATGCAGCGGCTTCAATCAGCTGTGTGGCAGTTCTTAGTTTGGCTTCTGGCATGCCAGCCCCAGTCAGCTGTGTGGCGGCCCCATTGCCTCCTTTAGCAATCAGCTGGTCATTGGACTCTCCTCTCACCGCCATGGCTTCAACCGTCAGTGATCAGGGGTGGAATTCAACAGGTGTTACTACCAGTTCGGTGACTATGTTTTGCGTACACGCACGGTAACTACATTTTCTACATGCACACATGTAGAAAAACCTTAAGCTGTGCTGCCCGGAGAGCTGAAAAGTGCAGCGTGCAGGTGCACAGTGTTTGAAAAGTCTCTTTTTCCTGCTTTCACAACCTCAGCTGCGCAAAGCAGCTGAGGTTGAAAAAGCAGGAAATAAGGGACAGGTAAGAGCCCAGATGGGCGGGTGGGCCAAACAGCAGCAAACACAGAACCGGTTCGGTGTCTGCTGCTCTTCAGAGCTACTGGGTCCATAGAGCCGGGCAGAACCAGTAGCATCCCACCCCTGTCAGTGATGCTCCCCCACCACCATCTCCCCCCCAGGTATGAGCAGGGTTTGACAATTGTATTATGGGTGCTTGGCAACCTGCTCACATAAATGATTGGCAAAAAATGTTCATTAGATAAGCTGGAGTTGGACTGATAATAATACACTGTGATTTGCTTAACAGCCATGATGGTTTGCTTATACATAAAAATAATTGTGAAATAAAGTGGTCACATGATGATTTAACTTATGACTGCAATGATAAATGACCAAAATTTTGAGCTCAGTAGTGGTTATAACAAATGCTTAGTGATTATTTGAAGTTACAATGAACCACTGTGGGTACATACGAGCCAGGGGATAGATGGGGAACTCATTAAATTTGCAGGTGACACCAAGCTGTCAGGATGTTGAACTCTAGAAAGAGTGCAAAGAAGATCAACATTTTACCAGCCTCTGAAGGATGGAAGGCTGAGTCAACCTAGAGCTGGTCAGGACTGAACTCATGGCAGTGAGCAGATTCAGCCTGCAATACTGCATTCTAACAACTGTGCCACCATGGCTCTTTAAATAATTTAGGTTCAAATGTGAGTCCAATTATTTTAGTGTGTTTCTTCCTTTGTTCTCATCTAATAATTGTGAACAAAGGCAGTGCCTTTTGCTTAGAATGCTTCAGAAGATGGGGACTTTGGTTTTATAAACACATCAATGTTTTTCTAGTAGTGACAACTGAAAACATATGATCTTCAAGCTGACACACTGTAAAGACAAGTGTGGTTGATGTCTCTAGGCTGTCCTCATGCCAGCAACAAATGGGATCTAATAACTAGTGTAGACATGAATCTACCTTGTTGGCTATTAAGAACATTTCAGCATGCTTAAGAAATCTATATGATTTATACAATGTAATCCTTCCTCAGATGAAAAATGATTTCAAAAGAAAGTCTCTGATTTAAATGGGTTTATAAAGTATCTGAATTCTCAAATCAAACCAGTTTTGAAGAGTAGCGGATTAATGAACAGGAAGGGAGGGAGGGAGGGAGGGAAGAAAGAAGGAAAGAAAGAAAGAAGGAAGGAAGGAAGGAAGGAAGAAAGAAAGAAAGAAAGAAAGAAAGAAAGAAAGAAAGAAAGAAAGAAAGAAATGCTTTTTTTCAAATCTCTTAACCAGTAAAACTGGCTTGCAAATGTTATGTGCCGTTTTTGGTTTTGGGATGCTGGGTTGGAGGCAGGGCTAAATGTTGCTGAGTTTAATGAGCTCCTTCTTCCATTACAGATTAACCTACATCTCAATGCACTGTGTAGTCCTTCATCAAGTTTATACCTTTTAAATACTACAGGTTCTCTTTCTTTTTGGTTGAGTGTAAGCAGCTCTCCACATGTCCAGTCAATGATGCCCAATGTTCTTGCACTTCTTATTCTGTAAAGCTGAATTGTGAAGGTTCTTGTGGGACAATTAAGCTTTTTATGAGCTGCGTGCCTTGGTTCCTGTAATGCTCCGTTTTGATTAATAGGATATAAAAGCAGAGTTGGAAAGGACCTTCTAGTGCCATCTCCTACTCAGGCAGGAAACCCTATATACCATTTCAGGCAAATGGTTGTCCAATATCTTCTTAAAAACTTCCAGTGTTGGAGCATTTACAATCTCTGGAGGCAAGTTGTTCTATTAATTAATTGTTCTAACTGTCAGGAAATTTCTCCTTAGTTCTAGGTTGATTCTCTCCTTGATTAGTTTCCATCCATTGCTTCTTGTCCTCCCCTCAGGTGATTTGGAGAATAGCTTGACTCCCTCTTCTTTATGGCAGCCCCTGAGATATTGGAACACTGCTTTCCTTTCACCTCTGGCCCTTTTTTCATCAAACTAGACATACTCAATTCAGCAACCATTCTCTATATCCTTTTTTATCCTGCCTTAGTTACATAAAAATATATTCATATCCCTCTGTACAGTATATGTACACATCTCTCTGTATCTAGACATCAATGTGTCTATCAAGCACATTTATCTAATCAATCAATCAATCAATCAATCAATCTAGCTCTTCTGGTAGTTTCTTTTCCTTCGTCTTTGTGCAGCCAAATTAGAAGTAACTCCACTGCCTTCTAGCACTGAGAGTATTACCTAGTTTGGTAATGAAACATCTGCAAGAAAATAACCAGGGTCAGACAGCATTGGTGCAACCAGTTCAAAGGTCTGTTGGATTATGTGTTTTATTGCTCTTTTTTCCCTTTCTGTTTTTTTTACTTAAAGGAGAGGGTTTTTAAAAATGATTTCAATTGTACAACCATTACTGTATTTTTCTTCTTCTGATCAAATAAAAGATATTAGAATTAGGAGCACTTTTCCCATGGGTTCCTTGCTTTACTGAAATTAACTCCAGTAATCCTGCTAGAATTTACTATACCTATCGACAGCTCAAGATAACTGAGTAACAGTATAAGGCTGAAACCATATATAATTGAGCAATAATGGAAATAATCCAATATGCCAGTTTATAAAAAGGAAAACACACACACAAAAAAACCCACGTTTTTTTTTAAATAATGAACTTGGTTCCCTTGCCGTTGTATTTTTTTTTTTTTTTGAATTATCTAATATGGCTTCCATATTAAAAACTGCTTTGCGGGCTATTAAGCCAATATTTTTAACCATGCAATGAATTACAATAGAATCCCTTGGACAATCTGGAATTGCGCTGCCTGGGTCCGATCTAAGCATAGAACACAAAATTGTCTGCTACAACATCTTACCTGTCAATGACTTCTTTTCAGTTTCAACCAAAATAATACACGGGCAAACAATTGATACAAATTCAAGGTAAAGCACTTCAAACTTGATTGCAAAAAATATGACTTCAGCAACAGAGTGGTCAACCCCTGGAATGCTCTACCTGACTCCGTTGTTACAGCCTCAAACCTCAAAGATCCAACCTCAAACTGTCTACTGTGGACCTCACCCCATTCCTAAGAGATCTGTAAAGGGGGCGTGCATAAGTGCACTAGCGTGCCTACTATCCCCGTCTCACTGTCCCCATTTATTTGTATTTACTTCCTTTGTTCATGTTTATGTTCATACTTATACCTGCTATCTTGTACATGTTTGACAAACAAATACATAAATCACCAATTTTCTCAGGAAATGCACAAAATAAGACCTCACATATCCACTACTATCTTATTTCTATCAAGGGAAACTAGAAAGCCAGTCAAAAATATCAAAAGGCTTCAACCATCCCATTTGTATCCGACATGCAGATAGCCTCAACTTATAACCATGTGTTTAGCAGCTATTATAACTGGTCCTCACACTTATGACTACTGCAACATCCCTTCAGTCACATGGTTGTGATTTGGGCACTTGGCAACCGGCATGTGTTTATGAAGTTTGTAGTATCTTAGGATCATGTGATCTCCATTTATCATGGTTAGGAACCATGCTGGCACAGTGGCTAGTATGCAGTATTGCAGGCTAACTCATTGCCCATAAGAAGGAACTAGAGATCACGGCTTGCTCTCTCTGACATTCTGTTGCTATCTAAGGTTCTCTGTTGTATTTATGCTGTGCTTATACTTTGATATCTTTGTTTACTGTAAATGACAAAGGCAACTGGTAAGAAGACTTTGTAATTGGATATTATTTGGACTGTTAAACATATATGACCTGGACCGTTTATTGGACTGTGCTATTTCTTAGAGTAAACTTTAACTCAATTTAGTGTATCTGTGTGTGGCTGAATAATTATTCATAACTTCTCATAAACGTTTCCATGTGCATATCCTTGTCACTCAAGGGTTATTCTGTACATATCATAACAGGTTTCCAACAAGCAAAGACAGGGAAGGAAGCCGTATAATTTAACAACCATGATTTGCTTAACAATCAGGACAAAAAGATTGTGAAATCAGGATTCATTTCATACTTGTACCACTTATTGATGGATGTGCCAGTCCCAACTGTGGTCATAAGTCAAGGACTTCCTCTAATTCTCCAGAACAATTATGAATGGGTAAACTGCCTGTCGTGACTACAACCCAAACACATTTTAAGCTAGACATCAGTATTGTGCTACAATGCTACAGTGCTACAGCAGTCTGAAAATTAATTAGGTGCCTTGCAAAATAAAAGTATTTTCTCCAATGCCCAATTTTACTGCTTGACTCTGACCTACAGTATTACAAAACTGGAGAAAAATTATTTGAATAGCTTTCTCCATTATTTACAATTTATTTCATAGGAAGTAAAGCCTGTGTATTAAAAGGGAGAGAGATTGTGGCCTGGCTAATCATTTGGCCATTGTTGAGGTTCTAATTTTGGACTTTGATCCAGGAAAGCAGGTTTTCAAACTGCTGGCTTGAAACCTGAAGCAGATTTCCTTAGAAATTCCATGGTAAATCAGTGTAGACTTTGATAAGCAATTCACCATAAATTAAATAACCCATTTTTAATCAGCACTGCTATTCTTTTCAGTGATTGGGAGAAAATGCTGCACTAACACATCAAGGCTGGAAGAACTACACCAATTGCTTTGCTCTTCAGTCAGCTGTTCTGTAATTTATTACATGACCTTACAAGTAAATATACCTTTTATCTTTATAATTATATTGTTAGCAATCAAATTTGGGGAGATGAAGAAGAAAAGTGGCTCTCAGCCCATTTTAAAAATCTGGAAGTTTGTCTATATATTTTTCACAATCTGCAAAAGTGTAACTTGATCTGACTTCAAAAAACTCTGTGTAAAATGTTATGTATATTTAACGTGGAATTTTTAGTGATCTCTGTAATCAGTTGCTTTCTTATAGACATTACATTACCCCCACTCGGTATCATCCAGTTTGAGATACTGGAGAGTTTGCTCCCTTTTATATAGTGTCTTGTTCTGAGTGTTGGTGGGCATGTGGGTTTTTTTGCTTTTCCTTGATTAGGGTATTGTTTTCTGCCTATTTGTTTGTCTGGTGTTAATCTCTGCTTATCTGAGTGTTGGTTTCTGGAGAGAATCTGTTCTGCTCTTTTTGTTTCCTTAGTTTTTTCCTGGTGGAAAGAACAGTCATAAATGGGGCAAAATTCACTTAACAAATGTTTCACTTAGCAACAAAACTTTTAGGCCTAGCTGTGGTTGTAAGTTGAGGATCATCTGTATCCATTTAGCTGGAAGATGTTGTACAGAGGAAGTTTTTTTTTCTCCTTTTTCTGGTGTTCCAGGTTGCTTCAGTGCATATTTGGTATATAATAACAGAGTTGGAAGGGACCTTGGAGGTCTTCTAGTCCAACCCCTTGCTTAGGCAGGAAACCCTATACCATTTCAGACAAATGGTTATCCAATCTCTTCTTAAAAACTTCCAGTGTTCGAGCATTTACAACTTCTGGAGGCAAGTTGTTCCACTGATTGTTCTCACTGTCAGGAAATTTCTCCTTAGTTCTAGGTTGCTTCTCTCCTTGATTAGTTTCCACCCATTGCTTCTTGTCCTGCCTTCAGGTGCTTTGGAGAATAGCTTGACTCCCTCTTCTTTGTGGCAGCCCCTGAATAAATTGTCTGAATGAGGTTCTTACACAGGTTGTCTGGTGGGAGGATGAGTTATTGTTACTTTGATAATGAAGCACATGGTTAGCCTGAGTTCCTGATAGACCACCATGTTTAATTTGCTGTTGTTCGTGGTGCCTTTCCTTGATTTCATGCTGATTCCACCAAGGTCATCATCTTCCAATAAATTTCCTTTAAAAAAACTTTCCTCCTAGTTGAAATATCCTCCTAACCAAATTTTCTAGTCCTAGAAGGTATATCCAGTAGCGGTATGCCCAGTTTCAAGACAAAGCTTCTCTCCTTTCATACTGTGATCATCTCTTCCATAAGCTACTGAACTCCAGGAGGCTTACAAACACCTGCTCCCGAGATTTTGGTGCATTCAAAGGCATACCAGTTATTTGGAGTGCCTTTTAAGTATCTCTCATGGTAATATCAAATCTCCTCTCTCTCTCTCTCTCTGTCTCTAGTTCATAAATTATTAACATTAAGCAACATGACCGAAAACACTTCTCTGTAAGTAGATTTAAAAATAAAAATTCTACAAACAGAGAGGCAGCAGAGTTTGTCTGGGGAAGGCATGTTCTTGACTGTGTTTCATAGAAGGAAGGGCAGAACAATTGATTTTTTTATCTGGGATACCTTCTGTCTTTTCTTCCTTCCTCCTTTTTTCCCCTTCTTCCTCCTTCCATGTATTCTCTTTAAACATTACTGGTACAGGTAGGCCTCAACTTACAAACTATCAACTTCTAAACAGATTGGAAGCCATCTCCTCTGCTTCTCAGCTTGACATACTTTTTGGGGGGGGGAGGGAGCTCTGCAATGTCAGACCAGACATCAGCAACTTACTATCTCGTGGGAACCAAGGTCATCCCAACAGGGTGCTGGCCAGGGACTGAAAGAAGTTACCAAGGAGATGCTGGAACACCTAATTGGACA